>VWYE01007436.1:0-56146 GCA_013398995.1 Alaudala cheleensis
AAATGAAAAAAAAATTTAAAAAGAAGAAGCTAAGTGATTTGCTATGATACTGCAGAGGAGCTAGAGAGAAACAAACTTCACTGTGCTGTAAGTGCATGCTGATGGTAAGTGATCAATGACAGTATGCATTTCAATCTTAGCAACACTTGTACAAGTGGCACCAAATGGCTGAAATCTGATCTAAGCTTTTGAACAAGGACTCAGTGAACTTACAGAGGACTATTTTAGGGCCAGTCATTTCCATTCTCAGTAAAACTGAAAGGGAGACAATCGGTCTAAGTGACAGAGGGCTGAAGATTTCCTCCAGCTGTAGTGGAGAAAGAAAAGTGCCCCAAAGAGGTACCAGGACTCCTCCACTGACCCCCATGAAAACTACATCTGCCATAACACCCTGAGAAGAGCCTTGGTAATCAATCTACAGATATTTTGGCATCTGGGTGTCTTACCTGACAGACATACACATCGTCTTCAATGTCCTCTCAAACTTCACTAAAACCTGGGACAATAGCCGTCCAGTCATAACAAGTTCAGGTATGCAGAGCAGAAGGACTGTTAGATGTATACAAAGAGGCACACCTACAAGTGAGTCCAAGGAGGAAAAGACAACAGCACAGCAACCTAGAAAGCTAATCACATATCCTGGGCTTTTCTGGGCACTACTGAGTTTGCCTTCTCAGTGTTAGGAATTGATTATATGATGTAACTAGTAAGATGGGAAATAACCCTGTCCCATTAATCACACAGAAAGAAAGCTTCTTACAAGTTCCCTTCAGCTCCAAAATCAGGAGATCTACAGCAGCTGCCCTTCCTTAAAGATCTGACTGTAGAGAACCATCAGTTTCATGGTTGCAGTGACTCACTGCAGGAAGTAAATGAATGGGAAAACCAGGCAGAAAAGTGATTAAGAATGAAAAGCAAGAAAAGAGTACTAAAACCCCCCAGCAGTCTTAGTATCTGAGACCATATATTTGCACTCCATTCTTCCAACATTTTTGAACTTGCGCGTGTGCACACACACTCTTGCTTATTCTATGCTTTTTCGCCTCATCTGGCAGCCACTTTCCGGTCCAGCAGACACTAGCATCTAATGAGACAAACTTCCCATTTTCAGACTAATCAGTCCGCTGCACTAATTGCAAAGGCAAATATGCAAATTTATATCAATTAATTACTCTGCTAATTAGTTCTGCAGTCTTTTTGGGGTAATAAATCATTGTGCAGTGGAAGGGAAACACATCCTGTCCCATTTCACTCCACATAAAAATTTAATGTACTAATTGAAGAAAATATATTGAAAAAAAAAACTGATTCTGACTCTACTGATAGGTTCCCTACAGAAAGGTATGATTGTAAGACGCCTTGTACATCCCCAGCAAATGCCATCACTAAGGTGCCTGTTAGCAATTTAATTATCACATTATGAGCTCCAGCAAAAGCCAGTTTGCTGTGCTGCAGGCTGTAACTCTGAGCTCCATAGTTTACACATTTTGCAGCAAATGCTTTTTATACATCCATGAAAGATAATCTGAAGGAAAACACCAACTTTTCTCTACCTGAATGTTCTTGAACTTAAATCCCAGGAATCTGGGTCTGCTATATATATTCTTTCATTCTGCAGCCTCATTAGATCACATTTGAATGGGTTGTTCAAGGAAGAGTAGCTGAAGAAGCAACTGCTTGCAGAGCCCTTCTCTGGTCTTGAATTTTGCTTTGTCTCTGATCCATTTCAACAGGGAACTTCCAATTCCCCACTGGCATCACCTCTCCCTTGCAATCCATTACACCCTGGGCATAGGGAAGTCATTCCACTGCCCCTCCACAGGTGTTTTGCCCAGCCTCAGGCGATCTGTAGTCTTCCTTCCCCACACCAAAATCTGGAAGGTGCAGCAAGTTTCCTGTACTGATAGAATGCATGACATGCAATGCATCATGCTCATAGAACTTTAGGTACCAAAGCCTGCCAATGTGTGAAGGTCAATGTGCAAGGTGGGGCTCATTCTATATTTTACTTTTTTTAGGACAGGGAAAAAAATACATCCTCATAGCATAACAAATCCAACAGCACCTGGTTGAGAAAAAAATAATCCCTTCATCAAATGAAGCTATGCCAACTACCAGCAATGCTGTAGTGCACGGTTCATTACAGGCATTCTTGGAGCCAAAGACCCTCCTAAGAGGTTTAGAAAGGCATTAAATAAAGTGAACCCTCCTCTGTCACACAAGTTCAGGCTAACTGGAAATCTTCCACAGCTCCCAGGTTTTTTCATCTTCTACTTGCCTCCTTTTTTCCCACAGTCATGTACCTTTGTTCCACTACTGTGAAAAAGAGCATTTTCTTGAGAGTTTGAACGTTTGAATCTTAAGTTAACCTGCCTTATAGATGAAGGTTGGAAACCAGTCAAAGATGTAGTAAATGTCAACAGAGGACTTCTATTATCAGAAATTCAGACAATTCACATATCATAGTCTTCCATTGTTTAAAAAAAAATCTAAAGCATTCACAAATTTTTTGCTTTATGTTTTAAAATGAAGCAATAAATGAGATTTACAGGTAATTAAATTCCAAAGGACTTTATCATTCTAGATTCAACCAGAAGTGAGCTGTATACTTTTCTCATAGTTTGAAACCCTAGAATAGCTTCTTTTTATTTATTTTTATTCATTTTTTTCTTTTTTATTTATTTTTCTTTATTTTACTTTCCTATATTACAGTGGAATAAAATACTATTAAACTGATAACTTGAAGTTCTGTGATTTAGGCTCTAAGACACTAGGAAAATTTTAAAACCCCTTAAAATAGCTCAAATGAAAGAGCAGTTTGTATAACACCAAAGATAAAATTTATTTTTCAAACAGTTATTTTTGTTTTAAATACTAATATACACTAATGGCTATGTCATTCAACATCATGCAAATTAAAATATTTATTTAGAAGCAAACCACTTTTGCTCTTTCTAGGTTTGCAGGATCCTGGAGTCACATGAGATCCAAATTATTTATTATTAAGTGCAGGCCTCCCCACCTGCTGAGAGTTTTGCACCTGCTTTTATTTTAAGGTCTACAAAGTTTCAGAGATTAATATGTAGAGATTTTAACAAAACTCAACAGGTGCCTCTTAAATAAAGACTAGATAGAAGATGGTAATGTTCTGATTGTCTGTAGTGTGGTTTAAAGTGTTATGTTTAAATTGTAATTGTACTAGGACTTGAGATGTAACTTAAGACATTTGATAAAACCCATGCTTTGATGGGTTTGATTTTATTAGAAAGCTTCAACAGGACATGCATATTTTGCAAATTGCAATAGATAATTTTTTTTCTTTTTCTCTTTCTTTTTCTCTGTCTCTTTCTCTTTCTTTTTTCTTTTTCTGATTATGTTCAGAATACTCATATATAGTCAAAAAAATAAAAGTTATGCTAATAAAATTTCATCATGATATTTTTATGCCCTTTCACTTACTTCTGGCTGATACTCTTTCTCTTGTCAGGACTGTGAAATCAAGACTTTCCTTAACATATAGAACAGTAAAACCCATTTGGTATCCAAGATGAAACCCAGATGAGTGCTAAGATTGACAGTGTTTTCACCCTTGTAATTAGCTATTCACACAAATGTGGGTTTCGTTTGCACTTATGCTTGGAACATGGCACCTCTTCATACAGAGAGCATCATTCACATGCTAACATTTTCACTTTTGTTTTTTGTTGGCAAGTAAATCAGCCTACTTACTATGTTAAGTTCTGTTAGCTGTATATTTTGTTATATACTTTTCACTATTTATTAGTATTTTATTCAAAAACAATTTAATTTGAGCAAAGCACGAAGAAGAATTATGTGATGCTCCTCTCATTTGCCCTGTTCTGAATGAAGACGTCACCTGCCTAAAGTCACTCTGCTGCTTCCAAGTGAATAATTTCCATAAGCACAGTGCTGGGGCACTGTTTTCCAGTATCTTTTTCTTTAAGTGTAAAGAACCCCCTCCTTCCCTCCTTTGCTGATTAAGGATGGGTAGCCTCAGTGCAACAGAATATATACCACACCACTGAGCTTATTTTTTTTCTTGGTTGTGTATTGACTCAGTAATGTCTGGAGGAAGGGCACAGAACTAGGAAGCCTTATGGCAATATAGCAACGGATGCCAGAAATTCATCAAAGATTTTGATGGGTTTTGAACAAGTCTGTTCATTCTAAATTGAGGAATAAAGGACTCAGTGATAGAAGAGAAGGCAAAAGGACATCTCTACTTTGCTAATGCTGAGATGTGACTGATTTGCTCATACGCACTAGGGGTTTAAACAGGAAAAAAACCCCTAAATTAAGCATCCTAAATGTACTGTGCTGAACAAGTACTTAGGCTAGACAATACACTACCACAAGATGTGGATTTCCAAAATGTATGGTTGGAAAAAGGAATTGATATGTAAATCAGAGTTACCATAATTAATTATAGTAATGCTTTTTGGGTCATGCTTCAGGGCTCTCAGAATTCAGCAACTGTTGGAAAACAGGTTGAGATTTAATAAAAGTAATCTCTTTTTAACCTTCATGTACAGACTTTAGGGGTCTCTCTTCATCAAAGGCTAATGCTAGAAAATATATGTAAGAATGACTATAGGTCTAAACAAACACCAAAAATTTCTGTGTTCTCTGTTGTGGACTAAATGCCTATGCGGTCCATTGTCTTTTGGGAGTGAATGGTTCTTGGAAGTTCATTTCGTCTCTTTTCTAATTCCTTATAAGACTAGAATGCAGAAGGAATGAAAAAATAAAAGTTTAAGGAAAATTTGATCACTCCAGTGATCAAGAAATAGAGGTAGCATAATACACATGGTCTTTTGTACCCAACAAATAAACTAATATTGCTTATCTCTTTAGAAACAATTGCATCCACAATGGACAAGAGCACAACTATCAGGCTAAATTAATATAAAGATCACATATAAAATCATTGGGGGAAAATAGGGAGAACAGACTAATGGTGGAGAAAAAGCACAGAGAAGCCATAAAGGCAAACAATAGAATTAAAAAGCGTGGTAAATGCAAACCACCTAAGCAAAATATAAGGGTAATGATTGAGGAAATAACAGTAAAATAAGAAAATATTTTTTCTATAATGAAGCTCCATGTCCTCAGCTCTGCCTCCAGGGACTCCAAACACAAGGATGCCTTTTTACACAACTAAGAAGATATCCAGAGAAGCAAGCTGAGGCTGCTGTTCATCTCTCTTACAGGAGTAGAGAGCTGCTTTCCCCTCTGCTCCCACATTGATGCAATACCATCACCACAGCTCAGAGAGGGCATCTGTATGAGGAATCATTCTTGGGGCATATTAAGATGTATAGCAATGGGGTAGCCCAGGGCTGTGACACTGTGGTTTACAGCTGCCCAAGGCAGCATCAAGAAGCATCTCATACGAATCAATGTGTGAAGCAATTCAGTGCTTCAGAGATGTGTGCAAGTCAGAAAAGTGAAACTAAACCACCACATTCCTACTGGAGTGAAAAAGGTCTGGCTTTTTCTTTTTTATTTTATTTCAAAGTCATTTGCTCAGCTTGTTGGGGGATACCTCACTGTACTGCATTGAGGCAGAAACAAAAACTTGTGATGTAATAGGTTAAAATGAAGTTGTGGCTGCAAAGTACCTTGAAATAGTTAGGGAAAACTATCTTCCAGTTAGTTGTCACAAAAATTCCATGTTTGTTATTAATCCCAGCAATGATGAAATGTTGAAATAATTTGTTAGTATACTACCTCACAGTATTTTAAGCAATAAAATTGCATTTAAATTTCAGAAGCTGACCCTTTCCTGCTTTGATGTACAAAGCAGGGAGGAATAGATCATTGCCAGATACTTGAAAGAGAGAAATACCTATTTGGTAAAAAGCTGAAAGAAAACACTGTCTTTCAGTTCAAGATTTTTTCATCAGTTAATTTCTCTTAAAGTATCTTAATTATTTCTCTTTTTCAGCATTTTAGTCATCCAGAATCTAATTTATCTTGGTGCAATAACACAATAGGAACTATGAAGGTTAAGTTTCTAGCTGATTGATTCTTAAATCATTTTTCCTATATAAATAATGTAAATTCACACCTTTTCTTCTGTAATAGCAAAGGCACGTTTTTCATATCTGACTCTAGCTTTACATAAACAAACGCTAAATAAAGTGTTAGCACACAAGATTTGATCAAGGCACAGGTTTTTTGACCATACACCTACAATTTAAACATCTGACTTACATGAAAATGGGTTATTCAGTTTCTCTGGAATAGAAGAGGAAGTGCAGTTAGGTCCAGATTGATTTTATCAGACTGTGAACTGGCTGTGGCATAAATTGAGAAATACTTGAACTACATTGAGCTGGAGAGGAAAATAAAAATGTTCATTCCATGCTCCATTAGCTCCACATGCTCCACATGCTCCACAAACAGCGGGTTACTGACCTTTTATTTTTCTGCCCTGCCCTCTGTCTATCCTCTTCTAACTCACACCACCATTGCCCTAGATAAATAATCATCAGTACCATCACTCTTGCCTCAATCCATTACTGATAAGATATTTGAGAAGGCAATCAGCCCAGCTAGAGAAAACATAAAAGTGGAGGATATATTTGTGCTTAGAAAATTGAAACATTATCTTTATAGTTGGGACTTGGACACACCAGGCTCTCAAGAGCTTCTCTAGCTGCCTGAGTGTTGGGGTTTGTCTTCGAATATTCTATGTTATGGGTTTACCCAACTCTCCCATGTTCCCTTAGTTATGGTTCCTTCTGGGTTCACCCCCCTGTCGATCACCTCTTTCCTCCTCCCAATGTCACTCAAGCCTCCCTCATCCCTCCCGGCACTCTCTCTCCCTCAGTGTTGCACCCCCTGCCTGTCAACCTGAAGCCCAGCCCTGACTTCTAGAAAGATCCCCAGAGGGCTGTGGCTGATTGGGCCTGTCGCCTGAGCCCCTCCCCAAAACCCCTGTTAGTGGTCCCCTGTTACTGTCATTTATGTCATTGTGTGTTTCCATTGGTTGTTTGTGTCATATTTAAGCCGGTGTCAGGGGCTCCTCGGGGCTCCTGAGGGCTGGCACTCACAGAATGAAGATCTGTTTAGCCCCCCTCTGGAGTCCCTCCTGATTGAACACAACTATTGTAGCAAAGAGACTTCATCAGGGCCTGGGGGAGGTCTCCGGACCCACACTGACACACACAGTAGCAGCTGCGAGCAGCTAGCCGGGACCCTGAAAGCTCAGACTGCTACACCTGAGCACCCCTTTTTTCCTAATTACTTGTAGATATAACCATTTGCAGATATAAATTGTATTATGTGCATGTGGTAGCAGTGTGCAAGGAATTCACAGCAATATGCACAGCATTCACCTCTGGGAAGCGGTCAGTCCCTTATGGTTTCAGTCAGGAACATATGTTTTAAGTACATAGTCTGAATAGAGATTTTTTCATTTTCCTTCGAGGATGAAGAAGAAAATTGTTTCTTTCCATGATCATCTCAGAATTTAGAATTAGGTCAATGGGAAGGGCACATGTGCAGAGAGTGAAAGTTGCTATGCTCTCAGTGCATTTCTCATTGTACATCTGACTCAACACGGGAACTTGTGTGATAGATCCTCTGTCTATGAAACACTCCCTGAACCAGCAGACATTAAAGCTAAATTTCAGTTCATACAATGCTGTAAGATCTTCATTTGCCATGTGCTGTAAGAAGCATAAGGTAACTTTCACAAGTACAGAAAATAAAGTTGATTTCTCTTGCACAACTCAAATGAAAATCCATGGTGCTTTGAGTACTTTTTCCAGCTGCAGATGGAATTTAGCCATTTTAATAGTTTTTATTCCATAATCAATTTTTGTGCATAAACAGTCTTAACATTTCATCAGGGTCTTAAGGGATTAAACAGTCCCTAAGTACACATTGACAGCACATTGTAAGTACACATTGGATTATTATGGACCCTTGTCATTTAAAATGGAAGAGAATGGAGGTTGTGTCTTTACTCCCTCTCTTTCACAAACTATAACGTTTAATAGCAGTTAACACTAGATCACAGCACTTCTAAATAACGATAGCCCTTGCCAATTCTAACTGGTATTGCAATTATTCTGACAATTCTACTAATTAAGAACATTAAACTTTTAAACAAAGGCTATCTTTTTTCGTGGTTTGGCAAAATGGAATTGAGGGTATAAGGAAGTCTGAACCTCTGCTTCCAAGAATTGCTGATGATTAAAGGAAAAAAGTATTTGAGGAGCATGTAGAAACATTTAGATATGGTTGTTAAATAAGAAGCATAAGCTATCAGAATTGTAGAATGCTGTAAATGACAGAGAAATGGATTTAAAAAGTAAAAATTGCAAATCCACAATAGATGGCTGAAAGAGGTTTGCCTTTTGGGAATAATTATTTAAGCCAGGTGCTATAGGGATTTCAGTGCATTAGGCAAACTGAGACACTCCTTTGTTTGAAGAAAGATCCCTTTCTAAAATTTTCTTTCTTTCAGATATGAAACAAAAGCAAAGAAAAAAAGTACATTCTACAATGAAAAATTTCCAGTGAATATTTGTTTCAAATCAATAATTTTTTAAAAATTGTTCTGGTTTTGATTTTATGTATTCTCTGCAATTTTTAAAAGAAGCATCTCTTCAAATGCCTTTGAAGTGATTTAAAGATCTTACTTTTCCTAGGTACCTTATTCTCAGAATAAAATTTCATTACAGTGCATTTAAAACATAGAGTTTTCTTGCCAAAAAATAATCATGTTCTTCTGAAAGAATTTTTTTTTGTCACTTTATGTTACAAGGTCAAACTGCAAATATCTTCTTCATAATCAATGCTTCTGTTTCTATGGGAGTAAGCACATTTCCACAGAGTCTCTGCAAAAAAATATTATTGTTAATTTGTGCCACAAGAACCAAATGAATAAGAGATTGAATTGAAAGCAATATTTACTCCAAACCCCATCAACCTGAGCATCACAGATTTCATTCTTCCAGCACCCAGCCTTCAAGACGTAGTGCAGGAACTATGAATCTCTTAGGAATTGGCCTCATGCCATAATGCCAAGTATATTTCCTATGTTGCCTCACCAAATCATAACTGCACTGCCTGTATTCACACTGTTTAAGGATTTAGAGATACTGGGAGAGATGGCTATTCTAGTCACCATCTGCTAACATCAGCTGTCTTCAAAATTCATAGGAAAGTACCCTTTTGAGAGAAATCTTACCTATATGGCTTTACATAGCTAGATGTCTTACAGGTCCAAATGCAGAATGCAGACTACAGCATGCTTCTCTAGGCAGAAAGCACTCTCAACCCAATTCACACATAAAATTCCAGAATGAATGAAACCCTGAACATACTATAGTACACTCTTCAGAATGCATGCCTTTGAACAATTTGTTAAATGCAATTTTTTTCTCTCCTGGACACACTGCAGCAATAAGGCTTGAACTGCTATACATATTTCTCAAAAAATAGCAACTGAATTAAAGATGATCAGAAAGAAACCAAAATAAAGCTAGATACATCAAATACATATTGTCTAACACTGGGAACAATGTCATGGGAAGAAAAAAAGGATTTCTAACTTGCAAAAATATGTGCATCTTCCATACCGTTTCTGCTGACCACTGACTGTTTCAGCATTTTGCAAACTGTGCTCTGTATGAACTTTTCCCAGCACTTCAAGAGCTTAAAGAGGCAGGCTCACAATAAGGCCACACGAGCTAGATGGAAAGCTAATATGGCAAATAGCACAACAGAGGGGAAACGCAACCAGGATTCAGGCTAAGCAAGCTGCACTCCCTTCTTAGGAAAGGGATTTTGCCAAACTTCTAGATGTGGCTGTTTTAAACTATTTGGAGATTCAAACTAGTCCTCAGCCAGCCAAAGAACTGAAATGAAAACTTCAGGCTACCAAAAGATGCACTATTTCCTCTACACATCCTGTTAGGTGAGATCACATGACAGAGTGGTTACCTTCAAAACAAACACTCAAACTGTGTGTACTCAAACTGTGGCATGAACCACTGATTTTCGTGATGACTGCTGGACAAGGAAGCTGGCAAGCTGTAGGATTTACATAACTCCTTAGAGATTGCTCAGACATAAGGGATGTTAATTACAGAAAGTACCTTTTCCTTCATCTTGCACTTAAGTGCATGATAACCTCACTTCTCTTTACACCAGATCACAACGTCATGTTGATTTTGGAAAACATGATTGACTGTTTAGACAATGCCGTTTCTGAGAGCAGGTCCACGTATTTTTGAAAAAAAACTCTGCAGCTGTAAGTAAAATCCCCTCTTGGCTCTACTTCTTCAATTGTATACTTGAATATATGGGAATTGAATTTGTTAGGTTAAGAATCTAAGAAATTTACATCTCAAACACCAGAATATCTGATTGTTCCGCATATTTAGTGAAAAAAAAAACAATTAAAATGGATTTTTATAAAGATGAGAAACATGAGTTACTCTGAAAGTAGATCTGCAGCTAGAAGTAATATAATTGTTCATTCATTACTGAAAAAAATTGTTCCTTAAACATCAGGATTTCCCAAATATTTTTGGGAAAATATCATTACAGCCCTATCTGAATTAAACACCATTTTACAGCTAAGATGAAATTAGCGGTGCCTTTCACTTTCTCAGAAGCTTGAGAACAGAATCCAGAAAATGGTTTTATAAATTCCTGTTCTATTTGCAGTGAAATTCCACCATCGAATGCCCGGGTCACTCAGGAGAAAATCGATCTTGTGGGTAAAAGGCCTCAAATGTTCCAGCTTGTCTCAAGGTAAAATAAGATGGTCAAGATCCTTCAAAGTACATAGCTTTCTACCTTCCACTGCTTTCAAATAAATGAAAGATGCATATAGTTTTGTGTAACAAGAAAAAGTAGGAAGGCTAGATCATTCAGTAACTGTACACATCACCTAATCTCTCTGGAAAAAAAAATCTGGCATGTCTATCAAATAGACATTGGACTCTTCATTACTCTTAACACTTGCATCAAGTATTTTAAATCAGTGGGAAAAGTTCAGGATCAGTGCTATAAGGTCTTTATGCCTCCCTTTTCCTCCTAGAAAGTAGCATTTAGCTGCTTCATACTTATAAATATTTTATTCTGGCACGAGCTTAGGTTTGCTTATTTTGCCTTTTGGTTTTTCAATCCAAAATTACCTTTCTTTTCAATAAGGAAAGATCCCTACCAAGGTTTTTACATTGTGGTGGTTTCAGGGTTTTTTTGTTGTGAGATAGGATTAAGAGAAAAGCAAAGCAGGCTCAAACTTAAAAGATATAGTTTATTTACACACACAAAAAGGAAAGAAGGGGGAAAAATAATCAAATAATCAAAATGAATCTTCCAAAACACTTCCCCCTCCCCCACCAGCTTCTTTTCTTCCTTACAGACATTTATAAAGGCAAGAACTCAGACCCCAGGGTCTGCACTTCTTATAAAAATAGTCTTTCATCAATCTCTTTAGAAAGAGAAGTTTCTTCTGGTTATAATAACTCACCACAAGGAAAGAAACAGTCTACTTGTGGCTCTTAGCTCTCACAGAAGACAGCCACCCAGAAACAAAATTCTGTCTCTGTGGTTCTCCCATAAAGCGCAATTTTTCCCATCAGCTGCACTTGGGTCACGGACTCTATGCATTCTGGGGTGTTATTTTTAAAATTAACAGTTCAGGTGCAAAGGATACTCTTCCTCCCATTCTAGGGCAGAAATATCTCTCACTTCTACTGAAAGCACTGGCGAAGAGGGCTTTATCACATCAAGCATCTTACTCAGATGCCTCAGGGGACTACAGGGTCACTGTTTCATCAATATTTACTTAGTCCATTACAAATACCTTTGTTCAAAAATCACTAATCTGAAAAATTATTTCCCCAGTTCATATTTTCCATGGTTTAAAGATATGTTCTAGCATATTATAGTTTGTTACCACAATTCACAAAAGATTTTCAGCCTAAAGCATCTTGTCATCTCCTCATCCTTTAAGACACAACATCTCTTTCACAGACCTCAGTATCTTAATGAAGCCTAGATAGAAATGTCTCTACCATGACATCTTCTTCACTCCCTAGAAAGAATCAGTGTTCTGCAAGCTTCACCTTGGCAAGCAAAGAGTTAACTGTAGCTCAGGGCCGCGGATGGTCACGTGCTCTCAGCCGGGCGATGGCGGGAGCTCTTGAGAGATTCCGAGGCCACATGGCGGAGGAGGATGGGGGGAAGAAACAGGAACGGCGGCTGAGGTCACGATGGCTCCCATGGTGGTGGATGCAGCTTTCACCCCCTAAACCCTTCGGTCTCATTCGGGGAAGGCTCAACCCGAGCACGGAGCCGCTCCAGATGGAAGGCAGTGGAGGGGGGAATCAGATGCAGTCTCCCCACTAACAGCGGCTGGAACTCAGTCCAAGCGGAGCTGGAGTACACACCTCTGCCTCCCTCTCTGCCCAAGAGCCACTGAGCTTAGCAGATGTCCTGAGTCAGGCAGGGCTCACCAAGCCCGGCAGGGGCCAGCAGGCCCCTGGCTCCCCCCAGCCAGAGGGAGCCGGGGTTGCCTTCTACCTCTCCAGAGGTGAGCAGCGAAAAGACAGAGGAGTTCTCAAAATCCCCAGCTTTTTTAAATATACTCATTCAACAAAATGAACTCACTTTTTCTCACTGGCTGAATCAGGTGTCAATCTCAGGTCCTTGCAGGTAACTATTTCCTTTTTAACTAAATGCTATGCTAAACCATAACATACATACATGCATTCTCACATATTGCAATGCTGTTTGGTAATCATGGATGCTAGGACCAGTCAAAAAGTGTAATACAGATTTGAGAAATGTAAGGGAGGCCACAGTTCATTAACAGCTTGGGATGCCTGATTGCACAGCTTTTCTGCTTTTTGAATGAAAATTTACTTATCTTAATCAGACCAGTATCACAGGAAAAGTCCTGTTCTAAAAGGATTTTAAATTCAGATAATAAAAGGCAAACCAAAAGGAGTATTTATTTCCATTTTAGTAAGCCTGAATCGTCCTGCACTAAATATTATTTCCTAAGAGCAAGCACCTCTGCTGAGCTGTTATGAAAATACCTGTATACTTCTGTGTACAGAGAATGGAGGTTTCATAGGCAATTGTACCTCTGGCATTTACTTCTGTCTGCTACTTGTCCTCTCACCGTTTATAGTGTACATTCAAAACAGGCTTAAAGTTTGGGGGTTTTAACTTTTATTTATTTATTTTCCTAAGGTGTTCATGCTTATAAGAAGGAGGAAATGATGAATCCTACATAGGAGCTTACAGCTCACCTGGACTTACTGAAGTTTCATGGGGCTAAAGAAGTCACTTCTCTAGTCTGAGGACTTTCTCCCTGCTGAGTTTCAAAAGTCTGCTGCAAATCATAAAAGTCAGACTTTCTTGTAAAGTTTGCAATGAACATTGACAAAGTTGCCCTTACAAAGCATCGTATAATTTCCTGGGAGGAAACTGTCCAACAGAAGCTAATGTTACACTTAAGTTTTATTTTACTTCTGTCAAGTCATCATTAATTCAACTTCTTGGTTTCCTTGCATTTTAAGATCCAATTACTGGAGAGATCCCTCTACCCCAATTAAGGCGCAAATGAGACCATATGTCAATGTCAATAGTACAGATTTTATTTAAGAGTAATTGTGAGAGAGAGAGAAAGAAATAGGAAAGTGGGAGAAGGGTTGGAGGGGAGAGAGTGAGAGAGAAAGATAGACATCATCTTGTGAATCCAGACCATGTCCTGTTGCCCTTCTTCTGGTCTTCTCAGTGAAGGGGCTTCCATGAAAGAAAGTTCAATGGGTTAATACACATTCAGGTACACGTGGGAATAGCCAAGCACATCCCCTGTTGTGAAGGGGAGAGTTTTACACTGTCTTTTTCATCACTGAGGATTTCTTGCAACAATTGCATATCACGAGCAGTCCCCTGTGGAAGGCCCCAGAAATGTGTCTGTGAGCCATGGCCTTCCCCCTGCTGGACCGAGGCAGAGCTGATTTTCAGGATAGCTGCTGGGTTTGGCTTTCCTTGCGGGATACATTCTTCTCTCACAGCCTTGTTTATTTCTCCTTAGACCTGAGATAATTGGACCATAGTAATACTTTTAATTTACCTGAAATTCCCATCAGGTGACTTAGCTCACAGTCCAAATTCCAGGAATCCAGGACTCATATTGGGAGTAGATGGGAAAGGTAGGGGGGATGGATAGAGGGGAATGGGTTGGGAGGACAGGTGGTGGATGGGCTTGGGTGGTTGCAGATGAGAAGTTGCTTCTTTATACTGTTTGCTATAGTGGGCAAAATCCTTATAAGTGTTTAAGGCAATTGTGATCTGTAAGTCTCTTACATTGCATATTGCATTTAAATTATACAATGCATATAAATAAATATATACTTCTACATATACATATATATTACTTTAGATCCTAAGCAAACTGCTCATCTTGTGGCATGCACTTTCTGTAACGCTACTCTGCTCTCCTGTGTCAGTGCAGTACCAATGTGCTCAAAGCTCCCAGCACTTCCTGGACAGGCTTTGCACCAGCATGACCACAGCATGTAGATCACAGCACATCATCATTCCATGTGGGATAGATAACCCTGTCACAGGAAGAAGACTGCAGAGAGGGAGAAAAAAGGTTTGGGAACATCTACACAGGTGATCTTGGGAGACTATCTCATCAGGCACCTCTTGCTGAGGGAGATTTACAGTGGGGAGAATAAAGCAGCCCATTAGCTTTAGAGAGATTGCAAGATGGAAGGAAAAGCATACATCATAGCTCTGGGGGGTTTCTTTGGGGAAGGAGAAGCAGTGCAGGTCTCTTCTGGGGTCACACACACCCACACTATTGATGCCTAAAGATTTTCGCTTTTCATATGTTTTTCATATATTTGCAGCTTTGCTAATACACTATTTTATAGCTCTTGGTATTTTTCCTACCCTTTCTCTTAGACTTTAGAATAATAAACTAACCCTTCTAATGCATACTTTGGATTCTATTTACTTGTATTCTTAAGAAGAAGAAGCCTGACAAGGACATCTTGTTTTCTACTAGTAATTAGACGACATAACAAGGAACAGGGCAAAGAAGCCCCTGGAACAACTGCAAAGAGGCAGAACCCAGAGGAAATTACTTAAGCAACTGCTCTTCTAATTGAAAAGTATTTTTTAATTATGCTAATTTGTTAAACACACAAAAAGTGTAGAAATCCAATTTTGGATGTGCCCATGACAATGAGGGCACATGGAAGCTTTCCGTAAAGACCTACTTTTTAGCTCACTATTTTAAAATTGTTGTAAGTTTTGTTTTATTTGACTTTAGGCAACACTATGTCTACTAAAAGGGACTAGCTGCAAGGTCCATGAAAAAACATGCATTGATGGGAGCAGAGAGTCTCAAAACGGAAACACAAGAGAAAGCACACCAGTGAATCACTGAAGGCATCAGCAGAAAAAAAGGAGGAACATCGTCATCACTGACTGGCTGTTTGACAGAGATTGCCATTAAAGAATAAATAGTGATAAGCAGTGTCAGGGTGTGTCCTTTAGCCAAGTTTCCCTGTAGCAGCTTCTAAATATTTACAAACTTACTAATCTCAGACCATCCTCAAGGTAGGGTAGCAGAAAGTCAACTGACAACTCCAGTCACCAAGTATGAATGAAAAAAAAAAATTCTCAGATGTACTATAGGGATGCTTCACACCACAAAGCAATAGCAATCATCTTAACACCCTACAGTTTTAAGAAGTGACATAGCCACATGACTAGTCTGACTAGAATATTTTACCCCAGGGAGAGAAATACCTTAATTTCCATATTCCTGCAAAGTACACATCACCTCTTGATCTCGTACTAAAACTTTCAGGCCATATTGTGCCTCTACTTTTCTAGGTGATTTTAAAAAACAAAGATATTTTCCATTTTAAAATTATTTAGTTCCACCATGTCTCAACTCCTTTATATTTGTGTGAACCAGGAGTAACTCAAAATTAATAACATTATCCCAAATGTATGTTGGGACATACATAAGACCTATTCTAGTCATGTGTTTCAGAAATCTTAGAGTAATTTCTGGTCAAAAACTTAATTTTTGGATAACCATAAGCAATTATAGTTAGCAACCCATTTCAGGTTCTACATTCATGTTTTACTCAAATAACTCCCAGTAAAATAGAGTAACTAACCCCTCTACAGCTCTTTCCTATTTGTGTCTAACAGCCTATTCAAAACATGAATGAAACTAGGTACATCAGATTGGAGCAATAGGTACATCCTATTAAAGGGAGCCTAATGCAAAATACACTTCTATTTTGCCACATTGGCAGATAGGTTAAAAACTGTATTTTCAGACTGAACCAAATCCTCTTGAAACAATGTATTTTATTTCTGTGAAGCCAGGGGTCCTTATTGGTGTCTTCTAATCTGTCCTGGGAGAAGGACATATATTGTCTTAGCACTGGCAGAAGAGAGCTTAAGTCAACTTGATGGGAACAGTAACTTCCCCTCATAAAGTCCACAGTCTACAGCAGCATACTGGTGACAGGAAGAGGCAGAAGAGGGACAGGTCTTCCCAGACAGAGAGACACATTAATTTGGTCCCATGGTGTGCACACAGGACAGGCAGCTGGCATGCAACATGCTTGTGGCACAGTGCTGCGGCTCATTTTGTAGAGACAGAGTCCAGCCTTCACCAGAAAGCCCCGAATGTGAGCGGTCTGAAACTTACTTTCTGACCAGTCTGAAACTCATGGAGGCTGGCAGACCAGGGTCCCTGCCCAAGATGCTATCCTCTTTTGAATATTTTTGTAAAACTATGTAATTTATATTAAAAAAAAAAACCAAAAAAACCACACATATCCCAAAGGAAACAAATCCTGAACCAACCAACCAATCAAAACTGCAAAAGCACATGCAAAACTCCTGCAGAGCAGGTGTTCTTACCTCCTCCTTAGCATTAAACCCAGCAGGAGGCCAGAGCCACTGTTTTCTACTCTCTTACTCATGTATTTGTCTTTTGTGATCTGACTTAGCAATTTAGGATGCACTAGACATACATTTTCCCCCAGTCTCACTCCCAAGACAGAACTTGCTCTGGTTTTTGGGCTGTGTGTGGATACTGTGGCAGGAAGGCAAACTCATACAGGTCATGAGTGTGGAAGAGGGAGTTTGGCATGATTGTCACTGTGTCTGTTGCAGTGATGTCTAGTGCATACATTAGAAGAGGAAATAAATAAAAGAAAAAGATTTAGCTATCTTCCCCTTCTGAACAGTTTCCTGCCCATGAAGTCCCATTGCTCCCAGTGAATGATCAAGGCTATGACATTTCAAAATGTTCCTGAGTTCCTTAATTTGATGTGGTTTTCCTGTTTCAGCAAAATGGGGGTCTATAGGCCAGTTAGGAGAGGGTTGGAAAGGATGATAAAAAAATTCAAAAAAATTAAAAAATAGAGAGAGAAAAAGAAAAAGAGTAAGACATTTCCCGGGGCTCTGATGATAGTATATTGAACTTACTTGAAGGACTCACACTGAATGCAGTGCAGTTTGGGTCAGTCCCCCTCATGCACCATGGAGGTTCTGCAGTCCTTGGAAATCAGAATTATTTCAGTAAATCTATTAATGACTCAGTATTATTTAAATGAATCTATACAATGTTTGGTTGTATTATTATTTATACATATTAATACTAATGTATTATTGCATTTGAAATAAACTCACTTTTAATTCAAGAATATACAGTCCAGGTAGAGGAAAAAAATTTATTGTATGTGTTCAGTAACATATTTGGTGCTGTGCAACCATTCTATTGAGTGCATTTAATCGTATTTTATGTATTATTCTTAATATGCATTCACAGTAGACAGCAAAGCAGCAGTTATTGGATATGCTGTGAATGCATATTAACTGCAGTACCTATTTGCATATCATGGATCAATAATACAAAATGCATAATAAAATCCTTATGAAAAGTTATTATGTATGCACAGTGGAGGCTTTTTAAACCGTGATATCTCAGCTGTTTTGTTTCTCCACAATTTATTTGAAAATATTAAAAAGGTCAAATGATGGATTAGGAATGTGTGAAACTGTAATAATACTCCTGTAGAGGGAATCGTTCAACACAAACGAATTCATTTCTGGTTTTAGTAGCAGTATAAAAGCCTTTCAAAAATGCATTTGAGTTGTTTAAAAAAATAATCTCTACTCAATAATAAAAAAGAATGGAGAAAATATTTTCATGTATTTTGGGTGCTGTGTGATATAACTGAAAATTTTCTTGGTCCTTCCCTAAACACAGAATTATTACAATGTCAACCTTTCCTTCAGTATCTCATGGTATTTTTAGTATTAATTGAAACAGAGTTGGTTACTCCAGGACTTTTCATTTTTAGATTATCAAACATTTTTTAACATTTTTGAAAATCCTTGAAAAGGTTGACAACCCCTAGAACCTTTAACAATATAAATCTTAATACATAAATTCTTACTGAGGATAATGGGATTCTACCCTCTCCTTTGTTACACAGATTGTAATATTTGCAATAAAAATGAAGCAAATGCTATGAATAGTACAGCACTTGCTCTTTTTGAACAGTTTCCTCTTTAAGTTTTAACATCTTTGTTGCTTCAGATAAATTTTCCTTAAAAAACAAAAACTAAAAAATAAATCTGCATTTGATAAAGTATGAGTGATTTGAATGTCTTACTTCTTTAAAATAAACCAAAAACCAAAAAAACCTCAACGTTTGGGCTTAGGGTTTTCTTTAATGAAAGGCTGTAAAATCAGCAAACACATACATATAGATGTATAAAACATGATCTTCCCACACACATGTTGTTCTGTACTGCAGTATTTTTTGTTCCTGTCTCTAACCAAAAAAATGCCCCAACATATTTCAATAAAACTTTTTTGGGAAAAAAAAAATAATTGGATGAGGGCTGAGAACATTAATGCCAAGGTTTGGACCAAAGTGAAAAAAAGCAGGGAAATTAAAAACCCTTCAAAACCAGGATGGAAATGCTGACACGGACCTGTAACAATAGCAGCTCTGCCAGGGATTATTTTAATACTAAAAGCATACTCAGTCACTCATTATTTTAATATAGAGATTATTTAGTTACAAAAAGCAGTGATACACAATAATAATTAAACCATTTTTTAAAAAAAATGTTTCTAAGGTGGGATATAATTTTCCCTGTAACTCTCTTGATATCACTTATATGTGACATGTCACTCCTTAAATTAAAAAAAAAAAAAACAACCACAAACCCCTAACACATGAAGGTGGAGTTTGACATAAGCTCCATGGCAAGGCTGAGCTAAGAGTCTTTGTCAGCTTCATTTAACAGTGTTTTGCCAGCAGAAAGAGACAAAAGGGTTAAAGGAGGAAGAGCAGGGAGCACTGGAGAGGCAGCTGACAGGAGAAACAAGAGCATGAAGAAAGGAGAAGCTAGGTATGAAAACAGAAGAGCAGGGGAGATTTTTAGGAGGTTTCCAAAGGGAATAACTCAGTTTTTAAAGAGGTATTGGGGAAACATTTTCAAAAAGGCCAAGCAGGCTGAAAAAATACGGCAGGGGCCAAACCCTTCAAGAATTTTAAGTTACACTTTTGAGCAGGTGCACCCCAATCACATTGCAACATGCCAGAGCAGGTCAGGGACCAGTGAGCCTTGCCACATGCTTCAGAAAAAAATTTGCATGATTTGTTAAACCTGCATGCTGTATGTATGTACAGTTTTCTATAAATGCCTCTTTTATTTTGCAATGTCAAAAACCACCAAGGGATGTGAAGGAAGGATTTTTTTACAGATGGCATGATGTTTGCTCCTATTATTTTGTGTTCTGGGGCAACAAGCTGCACTCAAAAAAAAACCCACACCCCAAAAATCACACCCTGCAGCATCACACAAAAACTACTTTTTGTGACCGTGCTACGCGTTATAGCACCAGCATTACTTTCCCATTGCTGCCTTCCTTTCCTTGCCTTTTCTTTTTTGTCCCTGGGTACCAGGTGGATTGGAGGGACTCAGATCAATGCAGGACAGCATTTCTCAAATAAACAATGCCGAATTAACAACCCGAGGGCAGCTGCACCTGTAGGCAGGGATAGCACCAAATTCTGGCATGTCTATCCATGCAGCTAGACTGCTAAAAAGGAGCAACTACAGTAGAAATGCACCTACTGTATGTGAAATGCTGGTACAGAATTTTGTTTTCTTTTTTTTTTTTTTTTCCTATCAGTCTAACCTTCTGTGTTGATACATGAATGCTGGTACCCACTTAGAGGGATGCCAGATGATCAGTGCAGAATGAAGGTCCCAGGAGAAAGGCTCACGTGGTTTTCTCTGCCCCGTGACGTCACTAGCAGATGGCATGGGTACCAGCTCTGGCAGTTGGCATCAATGTCACTTTTTAGAGATCAATGAGATAGTGCAGATATACACAGATCTAGACTCCAGCAGACGATGCGACGTTCAGACTGAAAAGATTTGGAAGGCAAAAAATGAAAACTGATTGTTGAATGAAATAAAAAAGCTAAGGTAATACAAATAAAGATATATTTCAATTGGTGTTGGGTGTGCATGCAAGTGTTTAAAGATACAGTATCATTGTCTTGTATTTTGTATATGCTATTTGCTGTCTAATAACTCTTAACATTTTATTCTTCTGATACAATTACAAACTTTCATTGTTTTTATGTAATACTGCAAGTGTGTAGACAATACTGATAGTCTTTGACTGGGGTTTTTGTTTCATTTATTCTGTTAAAAAGTCCCTGCATTTACTTTGCTTGTCTCTTTGAAGTCCTTGGGATAGAAGCTTTTACTGCTCCCAAACTGCAAACAAAAGCAAAGAAATTGGGAAAAGGAAATAATTTTTCCTTTCCAGGCTGGATTCTGAGCACACATGCAGGATTACAGTCAGATT
The DNA here is from genome assembly GCA_013398995.1 of Alaudala cheleensis. Taxonomy (NCBI): domain Eukaryota; kingdom Metazoa; phylum Chordata; class Aves; order Passeriformes; family Alaudidae; genus Alaudala; species Alaudala cheleensis. Next base: position 20,954 of record VWYE01007436.1, read on the forward strand.
CTACAGACCGCTCCTGTCAGCTAAGAGCTGGAGAAAGACATCTGAGCCTCACAGAACATAAACACTGCTATAGCGTGCAGGGAATTTTTCACCTCCCCCCGATGGGAAAGACAAAAGGAGAAAATAACAAGAAAAAAAGAAACTAGGTTAATTCTAACTAAACAGATAATGTCAAATAGATTTTTTGCTAGAAAAAGGGGAGAAAGAAAGGGTAGGGGAATTTTATTTCATAACTAATCTGAATACGTTTAGATTAAATAATTCTGATTTTTGTCGTAATATGAAATAAGCATTATGCGATTTTAATACAAATAACTTGGAAAAATACTTTTTTTTAAAAATTATATTACTAGCTGAGTGATTTGGGGGGTATATTCCAATTTTTTCCTTCTCAGCCACTGTAACTTACTAAAGTTTAATATCTTGATATATAAAGGAAGAAATGGGGAGGAGAAAAACCCACAATTTTAAAGTATAAGCCAAAAAGTGATTTTAAAATATTCACCATCAGGTAATAGAGATATGGCACTTTTTCAGTTTTGAAACTGCACTTCCTCTCCTCATTTTTCCACCCAAGGGAATTTGAATTAATGAAATTTCTGTATTGTTTTGTCATATTTTGCCTTTCTTCGAATTCCATGATGGTGAGAGTTTGAAGAGTTTGTTTAAAAACAAAACAAATGAGCAGGGAGCTAATTTTACATTTAAAATATTGATTTACTCCATATTTATCTGTGAGAAATGTGTTTTTTTTGTTGCACAGTCAAATGTTTCAAGTGATTTTAGAATTCTCAACAGCTATCATTTTTTTTAAAGTGGGCATTTGCAACTGCCATTTTATTCAAAAAATATAGATGAGCATTTATACATGCACACACACACTCTCTCTCTCTTATACAGAGAGCTTACACACAGACACAAATAAGGTGCATGAGGCTGTCTGTGTGAGTCGGGAAACTTTAAAAATGGAAATATTTAAACATTTTGCTGGCATTCTTTCAGGTAACTTAAGATTATAGAACCATGTTAACACTACCATTTGATGAGTCTGTTGTAATGCCAGAATCCCAGATGTGTAGAAAGTTTCCCAGAGAAAGTGATGACCAAAAGCAAATGAAGAACCCAGAAAACTTTTCAAAGCAGATCATCCTCCGAGGAAAGAATATTAAAAGATCTCCTGGAGAAGACACAGAAAAAGAAGAGGAGGAGGAAGAGAGAGAAGAGGAGGATGAGAATGGCTTGCCGAGGCGAAGGGGCCTTAGGAAAAAAAAGACAAGCAAGATAAGGATGGAAAGGATTAAATTCAGGCGTCAAGAAGCCAATGCTAGAGAGAGGAACCGTATGCACGGCCTTAACGATGCTCTGGACAATTTAAGGAAAGTGGTCCCTTGTTATTCTAAAACACAAAAACTGTCCAAAATAGAAACTTTAAGACTAGCCAAGAACTATATTTGGGCTCTTTCTGAAATACTGCGAATTGGCAAGAGACCTGACCTGCTCACCTTTGTCCAAAACTTGTGTAAGGGTCTGTCCCAGCCAACTACAAACTTGGTGGCGGGATGCCTGCAGCTGAATGCCAGAAGTTTCTTAATGAGCCAGGCAGGTGAAGGTGCCCATCATACCCGCACACCCTACTCCACCTTCTATCCTCCCTACCACAGCCCGGAGCTTGGCACCCCTGCAGGGCATGGGACTCTTGACAACTCTAAGTCCATGAAACCATACAATTACTGCAGTGCGTATGAGTCCTTCTATGAAAGCACTTCCCCTGAGTGCACCAGCCCCCAGTTTGAAAGTCCCTTAAGTCCTCCCCCAATTAACTATAATGGGATATTTTCCCTGAAGCAAGAGGAAAGCTTGGACTATGGCAAAAATTACAATTACGGCATGCATTACTGTGCAGTGCCACCCAGGGGTCCCCTTGGGCAGAGCTCAATGTTCAGGCTGCCTACGGAGAGCCACTTCCCTTATGACTTACATCTGCGCAGCCAGTCTCTCACCATGCAAGATGAATTGAATGCAGTTTTTCATAATTAATGAGGAAAATTAAAATAAACCGTGGTCATTCACCTCCCCATCTAATTAAGAGCAAGCAGATGCTAGGGCACTGCGTAATTGGCACAATTCTATTTAAAATGTTTACTAGTTCCTAAAGTGTGTTTCAACTATTGTAAGGATTTTCTATGTATTAACAAACCCTTTTTATTATAAGTATTTTTTTGTCTGTAATCACTGTGAGAATATATTTCCTCCCAGAGGTTTTCTCCCTCCTTTTGAACTTTTCATTTCCCTATTTGTTTGATTTGTTGAGCAGTGTGTCTGAACAATATAACTGAAATAAAAGCATACACACTGTATAAAGTCAATGTCTATTTTGATTGTATAGTTATTATACAAATGCATGTTACTGAAATCAGATTAATAAAAATTATGTATTTATAATTGGTAGAAAATATATATTATGTATTCAAGGAGAACTGGATTAAAAATATTAAGAACTTTAAAGTAATTATCCAGAACTGAGATGGGCTTGCAATATGCAGAGGTGAGAGAGCAGCAATATTGAAAGCTATGCAAAATATAAAAGGCAAACAAACAAAAAAAACAAAATCATTTTTGGGTTGTTGGTTTTCAGTAAACTAAGGAAAAACAGTGATTGTCATTATTCAGCCTGACTTTAGAATGTTGCTGACAGGGGCCACATGATCATATTTAGAAGATGTTGTCAAAAATTTGCCTCAGTTATTTTGACCATATATAATCAGCACTTTTAATTTGTATTATTATGACTTCAGATGTAAAGGTTTGTTATAAAAATGTCTAAATGTGATTTCTCACTACGTACTTAAAATACAATTAAAGATAGATGTTTCCACTTTTAAATACATATATTAGCTGTGATACTGTATGGCGTCTGGTACTTATTATTTCGTAGTATACAGCTGTTTTTGGTCTTGCCTACACACACCATTCTTCCCATAATGCTTAAGTCTGGATTTGGAAGTCAAGAATTATCAGAGTGAACCTCATGCTATTTTCAGAAGGATGTATTAGTGATGCAATAGATTCAAAATACCACATAAATAGCTGTGTGCTAAATGAAACACAGGTTGTGGGAAGAAAGTAACTTTATATCTCCATGAAATGCCAAATTTCATATGGGAAAGCTAATACACAGGACACTAGCTGCTCCTGCAGCTCTGGCTCATGGGTTGGAGCATGAGAATAATAAGAACTTCAGAGAAAAAGAATTCCTGGACGTTGCTAAACTTAGTGTTGACTGTAAAAACAGTGCGAGTAAACTACTGATGTGTATGCAACCCACATTAGTTCAGCAATCACAGAGGTCTGCACAGTTCTGCATACCTTAAAAGAGCTGAGCTTAGCTGAGCCTCAGTTGTTTTCTGATAATTTCTATTTATTTATAAGCTCATGAGTGAAAAAATGAATGAACTACTGATCTAAAAGCCAACAGTCTTTAAACCTCTGAATGAACAAAACCTCTTTATGATGATGGATAAACAGCAGCTGATTGACATGCAAAAGTACTCTGCTCTGAATGAGGAGGGAATACTTTTTTAAAAGCTGTATAAAAAATGCAGATTTCACATGCAAGTTGGAAGCTCCTGGCTGAATAACAGTCTGGGTCACAGTTTGTTAATGACTCATCAATCTCAGAGCCTCACTTGAGTACACAGCTGGACAAAGAGGGGATGGGCCAATTTCTCCTGATAATTTGCCTAATGTCACAATCAAGACTTGTTGTAAACATTCTGTCCTGCCAAGCATTGCAATTCCTTCAGGACAACCACATCCTGAAGTTCATCTCTTCTAAGTAAGACCAGGCTGCCCCCAAAAGAAAGAGGTAGCACATCCCAAAGTTTGTATCAGGGTCTAAATGCTTTCAGGTTTGCAGAGGTAGAGGGCAAGCATGCAATTTTGTTCAACAAATATCCTCTCTAGGCACAAATATGACCCCAAAATTGAGTCTTTTGGGGCAGAGTCTTGGGCCAAATTTCAGAGGTTTGGCTCACTATCATCCCCTGTTTCCTCAGGGTCAGGCATGGAAAGCACAGGGAGCAATTTTCCACCTTGGATGAAAGGTGATGGTGATGACTGTCAACTCAAAAGCATCCACAGGTGTTTTGCACTGAATATAGGAGGGATTTTGGAAAAAAGAAGACTCTAAAATAGGTTGCATTTGCTGTTCCTCAGAATTAGCTGATATTTGGCAAGGCATGGAAAGGTGGATGGGAGAGAGAAGAGGGAAGAAGCCAGTTGATGAGGTGAAAGCATGCAATCTTGGGTACAGATTCATGCACACTGAAAAATAATAATATATAACAAGGAACTGTTGGTAAGAAGGCCCAGAAACAGGGGATCATTTGGGGGGGGGGGGGGGNGCAAATGAGCATTGGCAGTAAACTTATTTAACCAATTTTCCAAACAGAAGTCTCTTCTAGGAGGCTGAAAGTTCACAAAGTATTTCAGAGCTGCCTCATTGTACAGGGAGGTCTTTGCATTAGTTGAGAGTGGTGTGAGGAGGCAGCTGTAAAGTTCTGCACCAAGGGAAAGAAATGCCTACCACAACACATCCAGCAGGAACCCAGTGGGTGTTCAGTCTTCAGGCTCTGTGATCTGGGGGTTTCCAACTCTGTGGCCCTATATTAACTCAGTAACTCATGGGCCAGTTCCTGTTTTCCTTTCTGGCAGCAGAGACAAAGGGAAAGGGAAAAAAAAAAATCCCTGCCAGTTCGGATCTTTCTCACTCACTCCACGACAGATGGGGAGGCAGTTTGCTGCCAGATTCCCTCTCTGGTAGCTCAAGGCGAGAACCACGCTTGCTCAGGGCATTGCAAGTTGGAAAGTCACTCCACAATAAATAAAGGAAGAAGTAATAGGAAAATATTGAGATGGCATAAAAACCCTCCAACATTATCTTACTAGGAGGGTGTGGATTATTTAGAGATATGGAGCTAGGAAACTCCCTTGAGAGCATACCTTCTTTTATGCACACAACTAACATTTCTATGCTCCTTCACTGGCCAGACACAGAATAAAAAGATGCTTCAAGCTCTAATATGATTTATAAAAGCCTTTGAAGAGGTCCTATTTTAAGGAAAAAAATCTGAGTACTAATAAATGTCTGATCCTTCAAAATCACAGGAATAAAAGTCAATGGGTTTCTTAGTCATTATCTTCACTTTTTGAGGTTTGTCTCCTTTCAATCCCTTTCATACAGCAAGGAAAAAAAACCTGCTCAGTTCTGTGTGTCTTGTTTCCCTCTTCACTGCCTTCAATTTCTTAAGGATAGAATTATGTAAAAGAGCAACTACTTCAGAAAAATGAGGTGAGAAATTTCTATTGTTCTGTGTCTTTTAGCATTAAAACATTGAAGCCTTCTGTCCCTTTTAGAGATGGAAACCCCAAAGCTGGCAGAAGAAGAACTATTTCATTTGTGGCTTTGTTACACGGTAGAACTCTTTGTCATTTATTATTTCCCAGAATAAAATTTTAGTGTGATTTTTAAAAAAGCACAGTGGTTTTTTATGGTATTGGAAATACACTAATTATTTAAGAATGGCATTACTGGTTCAGATTAATCATCCATCTGACCTAATACCCACTTTTATTATGAGAGCATAAAAAAGTTGTCCAAATGTGTCATAGAGGGCAGGGAAAATATTTTTTTTTAAATAACAAAAGTACTGGAAAATAAACTAAATATGATGTTCTAGTCTTGTTGAAGACAGAGATGTGCCTGAATTGAAAAAAGGACCAGGAGGCATAACAGTGTACTGTAATGTTGGCACCCTTTCCTCTGCAACACGGGACTCATCAGTATTCACTGGGTAGGATACACTGGATAGTACTATGCAGTACCACTGAACTCCTTGCCAAGATAAACCTCCTCCAGAGTACAATTTAGAACCAGTGGTCCAAGCCTCAATCCTACAAATCTGAGTGAAACCACAAAGAGAGAGGGAGGGGCAGCCACTGCTTTGCCAGACCTCAGTGTATATCTCAAACCTTTTCTGAATTACAGTAGGTATACCCTTGTTTTACGACACATCCTGACTATGGTCCCTTTGGGACTGTCTGCATTTTTCATTCCATAGCTATTTCTACAAAGATTTTTAAAATGTATGGAGATTGCACAAGCACAAGTATGATGGGAATTTTTTTTCTATACCAGTTAATCCCTCTCCCATTTTTTACCCCTACTTTATTCTTCTTCCTCTGCCTCTGCTCAAAATGCAGCAATTAAGTGAAATGCCATCAATAAAGACAAATGAAATCCCAGTGTAACACATAGCAGAATCTTTCCTCGCAAAAGCAAAACTAAAAAGTCTTTGCGTGGTTTTGCTTATCAGATTGTGAATCTAGCTTAACTGTGGTTGTATTTTATGGTCACAAGGTCAAAGCAGGTTTAATCCTAGTACCAAAATCCTTCAGCCTTTGATGTGTAAGTAGCAGATACAATGCTGCTTTAGGTTGAATTGTCAGGAAAGCAGCTTCCTTTACAAAATTTCAGCAATTTTCAAATTAAGAAGAAACGAACAAAAAAAAACCAACCTTCAGTAATCTGGATGTGGGTCTGACCCAGAGCTGAACCATGGCAGCAGGTTTTGATTTTGCTCTGGAGAGACACAGATCAGCGTGGTGAACAGCTGGCTCTGTGCCACTGCAGAATCTCGAGGGCAGACCTGTCATATCTCACTGATACAAATCTAACTACAGTACACAGGGCTGCCATGCAGAATCACACTCCCAAACCTTCTCCACCACACAATTAGACCAGAGCAAGTAATCTCACAAAATTCTTCTATGTTATGCCAAAAGAATGGCATGTTTTTCTGCAGAGATTTCTCCCTCATCTCAGAGGATGCAAAAATGAGATAGAAAAAGAGAAAGGCAAATTTGCAAGCAAAAGAGCTCTAGGGGGAAAAGTTGTTGGGTGTTGGTTTTTTTTTTTTTCTGTAATGCCTACAGTGCGGACTCTCTACGATTTACAACTGGCTTTACATTGGCAACAGCTGCAAAGGTTGCTACAGAATGGTAAAGAGATTTTCACCCCATACTTCCCCAAAACATCATTTTCTTTTGACTCTTTCCTTGCCACTTGCTCCTTACACTTACACAATTATCCTTGTAACTGCATTACTTGCATTATTTAATTCTATACCATGTATGTGGAACATATATGGTTGTAGCTGTAAATCTGCACTACTTCCGGAGGTTAAAAAAATAGTTGCTGGAAAAAAGTGGCACCTACAATTGTTCATTTTCATAGGATATTCTGTATATTCTCATCCTCACCCCAGTCTTGTATCTTTCTGATACCCTGGGGGTTTTTTGCACTTCTGTAGAACATTGCTGAGCAAGTCTGAGGGTTTTCCCCCTTAATATTTTTTTAATTGTAATTGATTAGTATGTGAAATAGTATTTTTGAAACTGATGACATTTCCTGATTATAAGTGTGTCCACATGTAAAATGTCACTAAATCTGAAGTGCTTGGACATTCTGTTTGCAAATGCAAAATGTAATAATCAGTTGACTTGGAGGTCCTTATACAAATAGAGAATACAGGCTAAACCACAGATTATATCAAAAAATTTGTACTCTTGAAAGCAGGAACATTAGGACTTGGGTCCATTCTTGTTCTGTTGGAATTCAACAGATACCAGATTGGGGTCTAAATCACATGGGAAGATAGGCATAGCTTTATCCACAATGTTTTTATTTACAGACACATGAGCAGATGCATAATGCTTAGATGAAACTAAAATGACATTTCTGTTGGACACACCGCTTGCAAACAAAAAGACTCTGACAGGATCCTCTTTAGGATCCAGGGAGATGCCCATGTGAATGCTAGTAAATATTTACCCCACATGGGGAGAAGCATGCTCCCTCAGACCTGCTCAGGAATGCTCTACAGAAGTGCAAAAAAACCCCAGAGTATCAGAAACTACAATGTTCACAAGACTGGGGTGAGGATGAGAATATACAGAATATCCTATAAAGGCGAACAATCGTAAACACCACTTTTTTCCAGCAAATATTTTTTTAACCTCTGGAAGCAGTGCAGATTTACAGCTACAATCAGATATGTTCTACATACATGCTGTAGGAGCAAAAAGCATTGTCTAGACATGGAGAACACTGGAAGCAGGACTCTTGCTAATTTCAATAACTAAGCAATTAAGATTGCATTCCCAAATTCTAAAGGAGAGTTCATGTTAGCCCTGATAAAAAGTCCTTTCTTTCTGGATTTACAAGGAGAGCTGTTCTTGGGTTTAGCATCTTTGTCTTGGTAACAAGCATGACTTTAGAAGAGTAAATATTTTCTCTACAATAGATATAATAACCTTTTTAGTTCAGACCTACCAGTTTATATTCAGAGGCACACCTACACCCATTGGGACAGATTTTGCAGGTTTCCACCAGAAAATGGGGAAAATCATTTGAATGCATGTAGTTATAAATATTTTGATACCAAAATTCCAGAAAGTTTATTGATGTGATAAGACAGTGAGTAAATAGCCATTCAATATGTAGGGCCACAAGTGTGTGTGTGTTCAGCTACAGAAATTTTCAGTCCATGGATTAAATTAGCCATAACCATCATGTTCCCACTACTCCTAAATTTCATATATTCTTATTCTTACAGTATAGTAAGAATTTTTCCCTCCGTTTTTCCCTTATTCAATTAAATAATAGAAGCCTAGCTAAAAGGATAAACCTGCCCTTGTGCCTTTTTTTACACTCTCACTATAGGAGAATCTTAAGGTAACTAAGCTCAGAAATCAGAATGACAAATATTGCAGCCACAGAAACATAGCTCTTAACATAACAAGTGATGCAGCATGTGAATAGGCACCACCAGAAGTATGACAACGTCTTTCCCAGTGGATAGAGTAATAATGCAATGCACTGCAGCACCCAGCAGAAACATAGGTGAGGAAACTTCTGCAAGGAAAAAGCAAGTTTGAGGTCACAACAAATTCAGCTAATTTCCTCCTTAGAGACAGGTACCTTATATGTGAGCTGGGGTGCCAGTCTGCTTTGCCTGGACAATATGTTCCAAATGCTACTCTTTCAAACCCCATTTTGAATGAGTTGGTTGCTCCACACAGCAGGTCATCTACCCCATAACAGTTACTATGGCTTTCGTGCTGGATTTACAGCCACTTGAAACAGCTGAGCCTGCAAAAGATGCCCTAGAGGAGATTATGCTGCTGTACCATACATCCACATACGGGTTCCCTGTACCCTCAGGTACTCACAGATGTCAGCACGTTCTGTAAAATGGTGACTCTGCCATGAGTAATGGTCTCTACCACAGGCATTGCCTTAGGGAATAGCTCCTAATTTAAGATATGCCTAGTGGCCTCCATGAGTGATTAACAGTACATATTGTTTAAGTGCAGTATCTCACAGATACAGTGGTCATAGTCCCTTAACTCTTTTTGTTATCCATGTGTTGGGATGTGTCCTTCCTTCAAATTTAGCATTCTCCTGGGGAAAAATAAAACCACAGAATTTGTTTTAATATATTAATTATGTTATTAATGAATCAAGGCATAAGAGAAGATATTTTATATGGGACCAGACACATTTCTGGCAGTCCCAGACTACAAGTATACACTCACTAACCTTCTCTGCCTTCTTAAAGTCACCAACAAGTTGCCTGGGAAGAAACTTCTCCTCCAGAAGGGATAAGTTATTGGTAAAGAAGGACTGCATATAAGAAGGAATATCTCTGCTCAGATATCATGGATCAGTGTTATACCTGCCCCTTCTCTTCTGCAGGCCAGTATGTGTGAAGGCAGTAGTAGACAAAACAGAGTCTTTGTTTGATTTGTCCATTTCATCTCTGATTTACCCCAGTTCCTGCATCATATACAGGTAATCTGGTCTCCAGTTCACTCCATTGCTCTATGACAATTTACTTTCAAATATCTAGAGAATCACAAAATAAACTTAGTCTCAAATTAGAATATAGAATTTATTTAAGAAAAAATCCTCAGACTTTTTCCTAAATGTATTTAAATCTTACCAGTGAACATGATGCTAGTTATTAAAAAGTAATTCTGGATAAATTAGCTTGCAGCTACAAAATTAATGTATTTCATTTACTACTTGCAGCCACAAATCAAAATGTTAACACTGCTCCATGCAATTTAACATGCACAATAAGTTTCCATATGGATTCAATTTTAGGTTCCCTGGTCACTATGGAGGCTCATTTGCAGAATGGTATGTATGCTTACTGAGAGAAAAACTTTTCAAGGTGGTTCCTACACAGGCACAGCAGTCCAACAAGATTCCAAACCACTAAGACCACTTGGGATTATCATATCATGCCTAAGACTGAAGAATATCTACATTTATTCACAGAACTACAGATTTAACCAGTGTTTATTTTAAAAAGCATCCATAGTCAGAACTGCTATTTACCAGTTCATCCTCCTAACCATGAATGCACATTTTTTAAAGCACTGAGCATCTGATATCTCTTTTAGAGACAACATGACCAAACTATAGTAAGATGTTACAACATCCACTTTACCAAGCTTAAAAAAAGTCTACAAAACTTATAAACAACTGAAAAGCCTAAATTTTGACAAGGATATATAGATCACCTGTAAGTGAGGTACTGCTGAGTTTTTGCATAATGTACTCAGAGTAGTGCATGCAGTGCTATTAGCTTGAACACATCAACTAGATAAAGGCAATATGCTGCACATACATTTCATTATCAGTAATCTTGTTGCAGAACATTGTCATGATTGAATGAGCAACAGCACTTGTTTTCAAAGTCATCTCTCTTATCTTTTTCAACCACAACGAATTCCAGCAATACCCAGATCATTTTTTACTTAAAAAAGCCTGCTGGAGAGTGATTACAGTGGATTTATGTCCCTAGATTCAAATCCAATTGATGGGTTTCCTGACTAAGAGCAAGAGCAATAAACCAAGTTCTTTCCAAATAAGAGCAGGCCATGAACTCGAGCATCCTGTACCACAGCTCTATTCACCAGATTGCAAGCTTGCACAGGTCACAATATTACTTATTCCTTCTCTCTTTCTCCTTCTTAAAAAACATATTCAACTAAGAATATAACCAAAACAAGATATTTCAAAGCATTTCTGCTTTGTTGGAAGTTTTCTGATCAGCTTTGTTGGTGATCAACATCAACAGTAAATAAGGCCAAAATCATAGGCACAGAATTATTTTTTTCATTAACAGTACTTGCAACTGACACGTTTGATAAGTCAGCATCAGTTTTGGTTTAGCACTGTTCGTCTATGCCTAGATTTCACTTATAGCTGGGAAACCACATCCAGCACAACACCAGTTTTATCAAAACTCAAAATAAAAAGGCATCTGGCTGGGGGAGAAAAAAAGGCTTTCACATCCTGAGACCATAGTACATCAAGTTACAGCCTGGAAGTACCTATCAAAGGATAAGCACAATCACAATTAGGTCAGGCTTATCAAATGTCCACAGAGCTACTCAAGAACAATAAGAAGTTCTTGATGACTCCATCAGAGACACATATGAGGCATCGTTAACTGTCGGTGGTTCAGAGTGTTTGTTGCAAGCACAGCGTACATAAATACAGATTTCCTCTGATCGAAAATATCTTTGCCAGACCTCTCCTGGGCAGCAAAGGTATCAGCATACCATTGCAGCCAGTCTAGACACAGATGAGGAAAAAGCATCAGAGATCAAAGCACTAACAATGCTGAAGCCCTGATTCTGAAGGTATTCAATAAAACAAGTTTCTGATCTAGGCTGTTCTAGGATTTCAGGTTATTTTGACTAATTTCTAGCCTACAATTTTGGGACAATCCCAGACTATGAAAGAAGTGAGACAGATGGAAGGAAGAAAATAGAAGCAGGCAGCCCATTATAACTTAATTCTTACTCTTTCCTGCACTCCTGACATCAATAAGCCCTGTCCATGAGAAGGGCATTGCAGTGAAGAGAGGGCTCCTGCACAGATTTCACTGCATTTGCACAATCATTTCCTGAAATGCGAGGGAGTGGGGGAGCTGCCTTCTATATTTTAGTACTGTCAACTGTTAGTACAGAGAGTCTCTCCCTGGTGTTAGGTTCTCATGAGCTGGCAGATCTGTTGGGAATATAATGACGTCTGTTCATGAACTTCTATTTCTAACAACTTACACCTCACATGCTCTTCTGATTTTCATGAGGCATAAGGACCAGTTGACTATGCAAATGAAATAAGAGAATGTAGAAAATGAGTTTGACACAAAGGGAGTTGCTGGCAAATACCGCCGCTTCCTCCAGGCATAATGGTAAGACACAGCTGCTTCTGCCAGCCCAGACGCAGTAGCTGAGGGGGCTAGCACAGCTCTTTTGAAAATCTTTAGTCTGATGAATAACTAGGCAAAGGCTGCATATATTTACAAGGGAGGACCCCCAAATCCAAGGCTCCAAATCTTGCTCTGCTGTTCCATGTTATCATCCACTGTAAATATGCACAGGAGTGGTCAGATGGCTTCTGTTGAACTTTGTCAGTATATTGTCTTCAAGCCCTTTGTTACAGGAGGAGCAAGACAAGAAATGGCCTGTGAGAATGGGAAAAGCATTGTACTTTGCAAATTCAAAAAGTGCCATTTTAAGAATAAAGTTATCATTTTTGCAGCAAGATGTTACTTCCTGGATCAAACATATGAACAAACCCAATGATTCTAGAATAAATAATCTTAAAAATATTTAATCACTGTACACAGGACTATGATTTTATTTTACATTTTCATTACAGAGTTATTCCCTTGAGTAATTATCATGGCAGTCATAACTCTGATGATTCATGCATTTTGTCCATCTAATAAAGATTAGCAGAGTACTGTAACTGACATGCATACACAAATATTTTAGGATTTAGTGATTCTTAAATTGTTTGAAATAGTTATAGTAACCAGTAAATACTGATACTTTTCTTTTACCTCTAAGAGCATCTGTTATTGGAGAGCTGGCACAATGCTTAGAGTACCACTTTGTGGGAAAAAAATAACAAAAATGTTAATTAGTAGTATTAAAGGAGAGGCTTGATATTTTTCAGCTCTGAGCAGAATAGTTGTCTGGAGTGCCACATGTTATGATCAGCACACAAATGCAAAATAAAATCCTTCCATAGGTGAGACCTTCATTTTGAACAAGGGAGAAAACAAAATTCTTATATATTGAGATTAAATTATTGAATTATTAAAACCATACCATATTGGGAAAAAAAAAAAAAGGACATTTGTGCTCTCACCTTCCTGAGAGGATAAGGGACACAGGATACTTTTCAAAATCCCTAAGTCAGCAAGTGGTAAATAAAATTCACATTTCCTGATTTTCCATCCTTTCCTCAGCACTTCCCAGGAAATGTGATAAATCTCAACTGAGGTTATGTGTGCTCGCCAATAGAAGGCTACATCACTTTGGCAAGATTCTGCCCTCGTTCCTACCTTCAAAACTCCTTTAAACACACTGGATTTACTCAAATATTAATGGGGATAAGAATAAAAACTTGCATTTAGTTCTGCCAAAGTTCAACATCTTCCACACTTCTACCCAATAAAATCCAAACATCCTACTCTTATAACATTCCCTTCTTTTTTTCATTTCCCTCAGAACACTTTGTGTTTGTGAGCTGGCGCCATTACTACAGTTTAAACGCATGAGAAAACCCAAGATGAAACGTCTGTCCCAAGAAGTTACAAACTGAGCAGAAACCCAGCAATCCACTTCCTGAACCAAGCTGAACCCAGATTCCTTAAATCAGATTTCAGACATCAGACATGTGACTGAGCTGCTTTGGCTTAAATGGTTGCCATGCATCAGCTGAGCCCAAGTGAAAACAGTTTAAATTAGCATGTGCTACCCTACATTTGCAACAGCTCAGCTGCTACATAGGAACTCATTAAGCTATGGTAACTTGCTCAAGAGTCTGAAACCTCAATCTGATGCCCTACCCAGTGGCCCACATAACTGCCCAAATCATGGTCTCTGCCTCCATGCCAATAAACCTCCTGAGCCCATCTTTCAAAGATGTGCCCAAGAAAATAAGCTCAGTGAGATGCTTCAGAAGAAGATTTATTCAGATAAGCAGCTAGATATGGATCTCTGTGCAATTCAAATAAAATTCATGGATGGTACTAGGATTTCTTCACGTCCTGTCTTTGTCTTCTGTTTTCTATACTGTGTTCTCTTCTTCAGCCCACGAAGTATTACATTATAGATACTTCTTCCCTTAACTATTGTAATTTCTCCTTGTGATCTCCTCAAGATGTATTTTTCCAGAACATTTCAAGCATCTGCTTTTTCCAAGGGAAGAAAGTAAAATTAAAAATATATAGACTGACTTCATTTAGAAATCCAGTTTCAAGCTGTCTCTATCATTCTCTCTTCCTCACTAAACCATTTATTCATATATTGTCTATTAGAAATGTAGTGCAGCAAACTTTACTTCAGCTGGTGCCATATGAAATGCACATCCTGATCCTTCAGCCCTCTTATAGGAAAGAGGGCCCATATTCATTCTTGCTTTCTTCCTTAATATCTTTTTTGGAGCATTGTAAGTGTATCATTTATTAAATATAGAATGCAGAGCACATTGAAGTGTTATGCAAAATTATTTTATATTTTATTTCTTGTTATCTTGAAACCTGTAATACCTACCAAGAGTAATATCTGTGGAGATAATTGAATTATATTAAATGCAGAGCAAAAGCGAATATCCCAATATACCTGACCCAGTATAGCTCAGCATCTCACCTTTCATGACACTAGTTTAAACCTTGGGGGAAGTGTTATCTCAACATTTATGTCTACATGTAAAAAAAATTGGATTGAGCTGAGAAATTTTGCACATATAAAAAATTACCAGAATAAAATTTGCAATTTTTCAAGTCAACTAATACAACAACAAAATCATACTTTGAAGTGAGTAAATGCAGGAAGAGTAGTTACTGTCTGATACCTCAAATGTATGCAGCTCAAGAAAAAGCATCCTGGTCTTGTTCCACCTGGCAGTATTATCATAGCAATTTCAACAGATAAATATCATTTCAGCCTTGTGCTGTGGCACAAAAGCATTGAGTATCTGTGAGTTACCCCTTAACGTACTGTGATAATTTTCCTAGACTTTTGCCTCATGAGCTCTCTAGAAACTAAAGACCCTCCTAGCTTTAGGAGTATCTCTCAGGGTTGACTAGATGACTAGTCTGTGCTAGCACAAGTTCCACTAAGAATCACAGTTTCTTTACTGAAGGAAGAAATAGGAAAGGGAGGATTGCCATAGTTTTTTTGTCTGACTGAACTGAGACCTTGCATCTTCCTCAGCCCAGTCTCACCAGCTGTGCAATAGTGTGACTCCAAAGGAGCCATGGCCATTACCATTCTCTCAGCTCTCTGAGGGAGATGTCTCTTACTGCTTCTATCTATGAAGCAATGTCATGGATTTAGAGGTCAGCCTGTCCATCACGGCATCCTGCAATCTCTCCATTGTCCTGCAGAGGAGCCAGGAGACAGCTGTCAAAAGTCTCTAACCAGGCAACAATGGCCAGGGAAGGGGCTGGCCCCAGGTTTGCTTGAGATAAATACCAAATAGTCTTCCCTGGTGGCAATTTCTTCGTTGGCAGGTTTTGAAACTGTATTCATAACAAAATCTCTGGGAAGACAACAAAAATTTTGTCCTTTGGCTTCTCCATGAGGGAATCCATACTTTAGTTCAATCAGTAGCTACTAAAGTGATGGAGAACATGAAATGTGAATCCTTTTCAAAAAAGGGAAAATGGTATCTATGCCTGAATGCTTATGTCTAGATTCTATGTCGGGAGCAGAGAAGTGTACAAATGAAAATGAGCATGTTTTATGAAAAGAATGGCAAATAGGGAATATCCCCCAAGTTTAGAATAGAATAGAATAGAATAGAATAGAATAGAATAGAATAGAATAGAATAGAATAGAATAGAATAGAATAGAATAGAATAGAATAGAATAGAATAGAATAGAATAGAATAGAATAGAATAGAATAGAATAGAATAATCTCCCCACACTAAAAATATTGCTGGAGACATAATCAAATGCATTTTATTGCATTTTGCCAGAGCTAGGAAGAGAATATCTAGCTTATAAATTCCATCAGGAGCTTGGGGATTTTTGATATAATGAGTTCTACAGTTTCAGAGGAGACTGCTCTGCTAATAATTATGTAACAGTAATTAAATCTGAAAAAGGTTGTACTCTAACTATGTTGATTTATTGCAGCTCCAACAAAATACTTCTAGAGTGTGCTTTGGACATTGCACCTCCTCCCTCCAGTTTTCTTTACATTCTCACAGAGCACTGGGTCACAGATGGTCTGAGATGTGATATTTTCCCTATTAAATTCCTAATAATCTTTTTCCGAGGCTGAGTCATGGAAGCCTGGGGATTTCTCATTTTAATTAGAAGGTCTAAGGAGCTAACTCTGTTTGAAATTTCCTCTTAGGAGATATGGGTGCAGGTGATCCCAGTCAGAAGAATGATACAGTATCAAGACCAACATCTCATTTCCATATTAGATTACATCTAGTTTGGCATAACTCCTGATCTGGATGTTGACGTTGTGCTGCCTGAGTTGAAGGCACATTTCACCATTTGAAAACAGAATCACTTTAAGATTATGTCTGAAGACATTTTAGGATCTAGGTGGATGTTTCCTACCCTACCACCATGCTCCATCACCCTGTGTAGAAACTATTTATAAATGTGAATTATTTATTAGTCTGATTGAAACAATTAGTCTATATCATTTGGAAACAGCACTGTTAAGGATGCTCACACAAAGAGACATACTATATTGTCCAAAGGGTTGATCCTCTCAGTATTTAAGATATTAATGTTTCAGATTAATCTTATCTCCAAATTTTTAATGTTTTTATAAACAATTTTATATAAATATCTTTATAAGCTATAAAAATAGAACACTCGCCTAGCAAAATGTTTTATGTACAACTTTAGCATTCACAGTACGTAAAGAACAATGTCCCATCTCTGCCATCCAAAGGAAGTTATTAGGCCCTCATAGCTGAGTTTGATCATTTCATAGAATGCCTGCTGTTTAAGAGTTAGTGTGGTGTACTATGCACACATACCTTGATAGTCTATTGTGAAAAAAATCCTACTTCTTAAAAGACAGTTGTTGAAGTTTCATCAGCTTACACTTTACAACCAATTCCTGTGCTTTAGGAAAATGAAGAGCATCTCTTATTCTTCCAGCATGGTATGCAGTTGTCAAGAAGTCAAATGAGATATTATTTGCCTTTCATAACACTAGTTATCTTTTCAATTTTCAACAGACAGAAGTGACTGTGATTTGGGAAAGTAAAAAATTTCACCCAGTCTCTTACACATGCTAAAATTAAATTTTATTGGAAGTAGTATGGCGGCATATAGACTTTGCTGAATAAAAGAAATAACTGTTTCTATGTTAAATCCTGCCAGTTGTGCCATCTCCATGAATGAGTTTTTATAAGCCTGAAGTTTTAATTTAGTTATGCATTTAAAAAATACTCTGCATGTAATTGTTCAAAAACTTCAGTTGACATAAATTGTTTATAAGGTTTAATTTCTATATATAATCCATTTACCTGTACATGCAGCTTTTTTACCCTAGTTGCTGAAATGTCCTAAATATTTGGGATTAAATATAATGGCAATATAGTTCTCTTTTGTGTCACAGAATTTATAAGCAAAGACAGAGGATAGTGCTTTATACTGTTTTCCAAAGATCAAATTGATCCTTAATGTGTGCAAATCACAGCCTGCCAATGCCTCACAAACAAGGTTACTCTCAATAAAGTGCCACATCACTTGTGAAGGAGGAAGAAGCCATACTAGTTTATGAGCAAGAAAAGCCAACCCTTGCCTGAAATATGGTGAGAATGAAGAATTTGGCCCTACCCTAGATTGCACATGATATTTTGTACATGAAACATCAATGCGTGAACTACTAAACCAGCCATTCTTCTGAATGCTCACAAACCCAGCTGATGCTCTAAGAATTGGCTGTATATGTCCACTTGCTTCATAATACCTTTTGTTAAGTCCAGGAAGGAGGCAGCTGGTGGTAGCTGCCTTCCCAAAGCACTCCCATGGAAGCAGCTTGGCCTCTGTGATCTACTGCTACCATACCGTCTCTTGCCATCAGAAGGAATGTACATCACTTGCTGTAATTGTGTGGAAAATACAATTGTATTTCCAAAACCAATGTAGGGTACAAGAAGTCCTCCTTTTTCAGCCCCGTTCACATAACAGTTGAGATGCAAAATTAATTTCTCATCAGAGGGCCAGCAGAAAACACAAGCCATAACAGTTTTTTTCCAAAGCAATTAGACTTCCAGTAATTTTGTTCCCCTTGAAGGTCCAAACTGTGAAAACAAAAAGAAAAATAGATTTAAAATACTTGGTAAAGCAAAGAGTTAAAGTGGCAGATAAAATCAGGTTCTGAGTTACAGAGAAAATGTCTCTGAGTTCTGATTAATGACTGGGGACACCCAGAGCTGTTTTGGCTGTCTTAGCAGTACATGACTGGTGCATCAGGGTAATGTCTAATAACTAATCTTTGACACCAGAATTAAGTCATTTTGCAAGAAAGCAGGTCATTAGAAGCTAAATTGAAATATAAGTAATATGATCTCTGTGGAGGATTGTAAATTAATTGGTTTTTAACAATAACACTTCTGTATTTTATTAAAGCAGTGTAAGAATTCAGAGAAGAAATGAACAGATAAACAGGGCAGGTGTTGATGATGCAAATGAAATAGATGACAGATGGTTAGTAGCGCGATCACTCACTGTGTGTGTATAATGGATAGAGGTAATCAAATTCCTTTGTGGATTGGTGACTTTCTTTACACCAAAAACTATAACTGTGTTATGCTTATACAGCTTCTCCTTAAAAATTACCTTCACTCCTTGTCATTATTCTGGGGTGCATGACACTCATATTTGCATACTGTCATAGTCATACAAAGACACACACACAAAAACCCACACAAGTAAAAAAAATTAAAATTAAATAAATTAATAAAAAATAGCACCAGGCATGCAAACAAAATCCCACCTGGACAATCAGCTACAAACAGATAATAGAATACTAAAGAAATGTCTCCCATTAAAAAGCAGCTCACCCCCCCCCCAGAGCAGCCCAGGTGACCCTTGGTGTAAGACTTTTCTCCAGCCCTGTGGATGAACTGCTGAGCTGAAAATGACACCATGATAGGGTTGCTGCCCCTCAAATGCTGGGCCATGGTACTGTCTTGGATGGAAGGGCAAAGTTACTGTTTTAACAGAGCTACATTACTTCTTGCTTGCTAATTGACGCTATACTCAGCTCATTACACAAGAGAGATACTGATTTTTGAGGGAGATTTATTTCATGCCCCACCAGAGCTGTGCTTGGTGATTTGACATATACTATAGGAGAAAATCACCAGGCTCTAAATCCAGATATAGCACACCATTATATAGCTATCACACACATATTTATACAAACACACCCAGAGAAAAAGCAGAGAATGTTTGAGCCAGCACTTACTTTACAGAAAGCTCCCTCTGTTCTGAGCCAAGCAAACGATAAAAAATTATTGATCAAGGGCTTCAGACATCATATAAAGAGCCAATGTATTAGCAGAGCACCTTCCAGGGTGGGTACAGAATGGGCTGCTGCTGCAGTAGATGGGAAATGGTATCTAAACACGTAACTTTCTTGGCACTCTGCATTTCATCAAAACAAGAGGTGCCTTATCCATGGAAGCACTCTGCTGGCACCAGTGTTGGAAGAATGCCTGCAAGATATTTCTAGGATTGCTGGTGAAGCCAGATTGACATTACTTCTGCCCTTGCTCTTTACAATTACAGGCATAACTTCACTGCAGCACAGGAGTGGTGTTGTCAAGGCATCTTTAGGACAACATAAAAGGATGATGGTTTTCATGGTCTAGCAGAGTATTTCTATAAGATTATGTTCTGCTGAAACACCTGCTTTGTCTCACTCTCAAGAAACACAAGTCATGCCTGCCGGGGAAAGAAGGGTGGAGGGATCCTCTGCAGCATCCCTCTGTCACAGCTAATTCTACTAAACTGCCAAAACATCTCCTAAACTCTGTAACTGTTCAGCAGAAGGCTTTGTTTGCTCTAAGTCTAGAGCAATTTCAGGGTCACAGTGTCAGCTCTTTGTACCCTTCTCTGTTACCAGAAGCTGGAGCCTAGATCACTCACTGTGCTTATGGAGATATGCATGCTGCAGAGTAAACACTGTGCTTGAAGCTAAATGTCAAGAATTCTAGCAAGCTTCTGTGAGAGACAACAGATATATACAGATGCTAAAGAAAGGTTACTCCATTTTATATTACAGAATCAAGAACTCTATTAGATGACAGAGCATGTTATTTAATACTTTTTGTAATATATCAGGAACAGAGTTCTTGACAATATTTTGGAGCAAACTGCTTTTCCCCAAAAGAGGTGCATCTACTCTTTATTGAAAAGAAATGGTAGCAGGTTGCTGCATCATTAGAACAGGGGAGATAATGCATAACCCAGAGATTACTATATGAAATAAAATACTGGAACTATATTCAAGAGCCTTTGATGTTTCAGTTTATTCATGCTGTATTTCTGTGTTATGGTTCTTTATTATTACACAATTATTATTTTGGCCTATTCGTGTTGTCTTGGTTTGAAAGACAGGTGTCTGCTAGGGAAAAGCTGGAGCCCCTGCCTTGCAATGGAGAATTCAAAGCCCCCTCCCTCCAAATTATTATAAATTTGAAATTAAGGGTCTTTCAGGCAAAAGAGATGTGGGAATAGGAATAACAGGTTCTTTACTTATACATATATAACAAAGCAATCAAACAAACAAACAGCTACAGCATTAATAATAAGACAGGACCAAGAACCTCGAGGGCTTTGCTCCACAGAAGCCCGGGGCAGTCTGATCCTGGTGGCCTTGAAAGCACCAAGCTGGAATGGTGGAAGATCCTGGGCTGATGGATGAGGTAGATGGGAAGTTCCGCAGCGGTGTCTGGAACAGCAGGGATGTCCCAGCAGGTCAGGGGTGCGAGGTCACAGCGTAGCCAAAAGCCTCAAAGCAGGGCCAGAGAAACAGCAGCGGCAGGACAGGGCCGACCCCGCTCCAGCAGGAGAGGAGATGAGCTCAGAATTGCCGGGCACACAGCAGATGATGGTAGGTTTCCCAGGAATGGAGTCGGTGGTGACAGTGAAAAGTCCTGCAGCCAGCGAACAAGCTTGGGTATCCTCATAGAGACAAAAAAAAAAAAACAAAACAATGCGTAGCCAGGTTCTGCCTTCTCTTCCCTGCCGTCTTTTGTATTTGTTAAGTACTGACAAGTACTCAGTCGTTAGTGTCTTAGCAACTTGAGGGAAAAAATTCCCTCAAGAAAAAAAAAGAAAAAAAATTCCCAAAAGAAAAAAAATAAAAAAAATCTAACCTCCCAACAGGTGTCTATACTTATGAATGACACCTGCAAACAATTTAACAAAGTTATTAGGGAAATTTATTATTTTTCCCATGGCAAAACTGCATACTATTTATTTTGGGGACAAAAATAGACAAAACACAGAATCTTAAATTGTTATAGAAAATATGCATAAATGCTAAAATATAATAATTATCTAGAACAAAGAGAACAAATCTCCCTGAAAATAATTAAAAAGCTATTTAGAAAATATTTTGTCACTGCTTTTAAATAATATCTGCTTATGCATCAAATCTTTTTTGTTGCTATTGTTACTTTTGTTCTTTGTGCGCCCTGCAGAGATAAACCAGCAAAGAATGAGCTTGGTTATTTCCTTTTAGAAGCAGTGTTAACAATGAACTGCAAAATACACGGGCCAATGTGTTAACCCTGTAATGTATTACTGGGAATAATTCATGTTTCTCTTGCTGTATTAAATGGTATAATATATGATTGAAATAACTCAAGCCTCTCTTGCTGTACTCAATGGGAATAAAACCACAGAGGGTTTGGAATGTACATACAGAGATTGTATCACCTTTGCCAGTAAAGCCAGAGACAGGAATTTGCAACAGAAAGACGGGTGGACTCACAAGATAGATGGATATCGGATCAGTGATGAGACAAGTTTTTGAGATGATTAATACCGATCCCAGGGAGATTGGACTTGGGCACCTGAATACAGGTTCTCGGAAATCTCATCAAGGACCTATCTCTGCCTGGAAAACTATTCAGCAGACCAGGGGCACTGAAAAGAACTAACTTGAATATGCAAAGAAAGACCAAGAAAGAAAAGAAATGTTGCAACTCAAGGTCCAGCCCAGAAAAACTGTATAAAAACCAACACCACAGAGCACACCTCGTGAACTGGGGAGGGGGGGGTACAGTGCAATAGAGGCCGTACCTGCGGTTCACCCAGCGCCAATCCCAGGCTTGGCTCTGTCGGCTCTGTCTTTTGTCTGTGGCATCCTGGCATTTTGTCACATTGTTTCGTAATAAATTATTTTATTAATTTATTACTGGAGGTTTTATACGTTTCATTTATAACAACCCCATCTATGTGTTACATCTAACCTTGAATGAAAAGTTTTGCAGGGGAAAATATGGACTGTTGTATTTTCACCACTAGTGGAGATTAACAACTAAAGAAGAAGGTATTTGGACTCCTGAATGGTAGGCTTAGTTTATAAGTGAACTTCTTATAAGGAAGATTTTTAGCATAATGTAGACAATACAGAAACTAGCAAGGAAAAACTGAATGTGGGAAACATGCACACAGTATTTTTACAATCACATTTTTGAGCCAAAAGATATTTTCAAATGAATGAGATCCTATATAGAGGTATTTAACTGACAATTGTTCACAGGCAAATATGAAGAAAGGTACCAGAACAGGTAGAACTGTGTGGGACCATGGCTTTCTAAATGGCTGTTAAAAACCAGTTTTAAAATCAAAGCCCTATGACAAGACTGGGTCCTGAATATACTCCAAGCTAGGACCCCAGCTCAAGTCTGTCATGCATTTGACTACTGCCTATGTTAAAATAGCATTTTGTCAACACTATTTTGACAAACTGCTATGTGGTCATTTTATACAGGTAAGAGATCTTAGAATCAGTTCCCAGTAGGGTAAGAGTCCTCTTCTGTGGGCACTGAAACTACTATATCTCCATATGGTCAGAAACACCTTTAGGAGGCCACACAGTTAGCTCTTTATCATCTGGGGTTCATATTTCTGCACTGGTACCTAAACTCACTGAAATTTGTGAACAATTACCCACTTAAAATGAATAAACATTTGAATATTCATTGATTTTAGCTGTTCTCTGCCACCTTGGGTCATTTTGACAAAGTTACAAATTTCTCAAAGCTGGCAACACGCTGCTGGAGACCTCAATCCTGCATTCCATCTGTATATTAGCAACTATACTAAAATCTCTCAACTATATTCCTTCCCATAATTCTTTCAGATCATTACAGAAAACTTGCATTGACTAATGTGATGTATCTCTCTCACCACAAAGCAGGTGTGTAATGGAAGGGAGGAACTAAATAAGATTGACTTCAGGTGAGTAACTGCTTTCTAGCCCTGCATGTGTTGTGATAAGTGGGTCTTTGGAAAAAAAACAGAAATGCCAAATTAAATTTTGCTTTTTGGAATGCAAGTTTATTCTGGAATTACTGGTGTTGGAAAGCTGGAATAGAGAAGAAAGTTAACAAGAAAAAGGTACACCCTTACAGCAACTTGTTTCTTAGCTTTTCAAAATTCCTGCTTCAAAAGAGGATCTAGAAGAAATAGTCTGGTCATCACTTCTTTGTTCATCCAAAACCTTATTGTGTGGGAAACTTGGAAAAGGATCAAAGACAAAAGATACAATAAGAAAGATACTTTAATTTTGCTGATTTGGGGAGTCCAAATATCAAAAGACTCCCCATAAATTACATGGGTCTTTTCTTTGAGCTGTTTTTGAAGGCACAAGAGCTCACTGAGGTAAAAATAACGGTCTGCATTCAAAAACTTGAATGTGTCCCTATTCCAGAAAAAGATTAACTTCTATGTACACGATGCAGCAGTTGCAAGGATGAGTAGCTCTGCATCACTCCTCTGGTATGTGCTCTCTTAAATGACAAGTAAGCATCATTTTTTTTGCCTTCACCCCTGCCATGCCCTTATGACTGGTTCTTGCGCTGAAGCATTACTATCAAATTGGTCTCACTGACAGAAGGCAGAAGCTAGGGTTTTGGTAAGGTTTCCTCTGGCTTTTTTTTTTTTTTTGTGTTTTGGTTTGTTTTTGGGTTTTTTTTTTGCTTTTTTTTTTTTTTTTTTTTGGTTTGGTTTGGCGTTTTGGGGGTTTTTTTTTTTTGTTTTGTTGGGGGTTTTGTTNTGTGTTTTGGTTTGATTTTGGGTTTTTTGTTTGCTTTGTTTTGTTTTTGTTGTTGGTTTGGTTTGGCGTTTTGGGGGATTTTTTTGTTTGTTTGTGTGGGGGTTTTGTTTGTTTGTGGGGTTTTTGTTTGTTTGTGGGGTTTTTTGTTTGTTTGGGTTTGGTTTGGTTTGGTTTGGTTTTTTGTTGTTGTTCTTGGTTTTGCTTGCTGGTTGTTTTGGGGTTTTTTTGAGATGGGAATAGCAAAAAAAAAAAAATCATTTGCCTCAAAGGCTTCAGAGGATTCTTGGCTGCTCTGGGCTGGGAGAGTGATAGAGCAAGGGCTGAACATCAGCAGACAACATGAGACAAAACCTGATACAGGCAAATGGAGGAAACTGGACAGAAAGAGCCTTTAAAGCAGGCTCTTGGGATCTCCTAAAACTGCTCTCTCATATTTTTAGAAAGAATTTTAAGTTTCTAAGTAGGATTTACTTCTTAAAGCTGTAAATGAGAAGTAAATGGCTTTTCTTTTTAGTGTCTTTTTAACTCAGAAAGCAGATAATTTCTACTACATTAACTTAATTTTGTGGCTGATTTGTTCCATATGTTTAACAATGAACCTTCCATGTTTGTTTTGAACTGGAATTTTGAAATAGGCATCTAAAATTGAAAAGCTATTTGGTAAGGATTGAGCATTGGCTATTCTGCTGGAGTCTAAAGACCCTTAAAATTGATGAAGGACTTCACATAGAAAGTGGCATTTACTGCAGGTCACACAGAATTTCTCTGCATGAGGACAGAAAGGAATGGCTGCCACAGCTTTAAGGGAAAGCAAATAACCAAGAAAAGGAAGTGTTACAGTAAAGACAACTTCCTTCCTGTGGAAAGGCAAAAAAAGCCCCCTATCCTTGGACATGTGAGAGGCTTTCTTGAGAAAAGTTAAAGATATGGAGAAATGGACACAAAATACTTGTCATGAGCTGGATGTAAACACTTTCCAGAAAAAAACCCTGCCAAACACTTTATCTGCTTTCCAGCAACCAAAGGTGAAGTTATAGCTACACAAGCCACAGAAGTTCATTTGTTTCTGAGAAAATCTATAACCTTAAATTAGCAGTAGACAGCCCAATCCAGTGATATGACATACATATGTGATCCATGACATCCATAATGCAGTCACTCAAATATGACGTGGAAGGATTTTGAGTTGCTTTCACAAGAGCTTGACTACTGTAGACTGCTGCAGAGAGAGCAGCTGAAAGGCATTTTCGGCATAGGTATTGCAACAGAGAACTGCACAGGAGATGGCATGGAGAAGATGCTGTGGGAAATACCCAGACAGCAGCTGGTCAAGAGACATGAAAAGTCCAAGCAGAAAAGAAAACACCTGTGCTGAAGTACTGAAGTGATAAGCTTTCAGCCTCTGCAATTATTAAAAATGAATAAGGGGAAGTTGCACCATATTTGCACTGTTCAAAAATTTCTTAGAGCTAAGAAACTCCTTGCAGGCTGTATCAGAATGGCAACCAGCCAGCACAAGGAAATGTGAGACTCTGTGTTGATGCCAAGATGATTTTTTTGCCTTTTCTATTATATAGCTTCTATATAACTTTTATGTATCCTCAGTATTGTTAGCATGCACACTGGTAATTCCTTAAATCTGATAACTTAGCACAGTCCTCGTATTTTGTTAGGCCGAGAGACCAAACATCATAAAAGCCTCATAGTAGGGGGCCAAAAAACCCTACATTATCTTGAGAAACCAAGGCCCCTCTAGAACACATCCTGTAAACTAGAGATTTGGCCCATCCAGGGGGGAATTCTTTGGATGGGGGGAATATCACACCATTCATCCAGGCCTCCCACTGAGACATCTTTGTTAGATATGCCATTTGTAAGGTCTATAAATTGCATACACGATCTATCATGTGTGTGCATTGCGGAATATCCCACCTAGGCGAAATGGTGCACCATAAAGATCCTTATTAAATACCAAGTTAAAAACCCCTTATCCCTTAACCAATTTTTTTAAGATCAGGAAAAGGCATCAATGTAACAAAGGCACTACACCAAACACTGTTGTGGTAGAGACTCACCAGTCACAGTTCCCTACAACCATCTTCTTGTCAAACTTAAAAATAACCCTCACTTAACAATATGAGCACAATGCACATCAGCAGTCGTTTATAAACAATCTGTTGACTCCAACAGAAACAATCAGTTGCAGCGGCAATGTGAAGGACATGGTCCTTCACATCCACATGTGACTTTCAGGTGGCAGCAACAAAGGTCCTTAATCTTCCCTGCCCAGAGGATCAGATCTCACAGGCATCACTGCCTAAGTTTAGTTTCAGGGTCTCAATGTAAACAACTGATGTAGTGCCCTCATTGCTCAGGCATTTTGATGAAATTCCACGTCTTTCTGCAGGAGATCCACAGTTACTGAGATTGGAAGCTTCATACAACTAAAGAGCTGTCTCATACATTATGTCTGTAATAGGCAGTTACAGCCTCCTGGTGTAGACACACAATATCACTCACTGACTATACCTAAGTGAGTCAAATCATGCCAAGTACCTGTTTTCTGATCTTAATCCTTCTGAAACCGATATCAGTGTCTAACTGTGCAGACACTGTGCTCTGCAGCCATCAGTTGAAGAAAATGGCAGCAGGTGATGATTCACACCTCATTGGTGCTGCTCTATAATTTAACAGCAGCATATACAAATTAGATCTGCCTCCACTGCTTTTTCTTGAGAGAGCTGATATTATTTTAATGCTGTTTTCCAGCAACCTCCTTGCTCATGGTAAAGGGAGAGTAGCCATTACTAGGAAAAATCTTTTGTTGAAATGAAAAAATAGGTTACACTTGTCATAGTTCATTTGTGGAAGCTACCATACCAGCTATAAAATGTATAAGGAATTCATTCATTCAATAGGAACCAATATCTGGCTGTGAAATCTAGTAAAAAGAAAAGCAAGAGAACATCAGATTAAGAGAAACACACTGTTTTCCCCTTCTAATTTAGAGAAGGTATGACTATTTTGTTCCATGCAGAGGAACACCTACTTTGTTTTTTTTTTTTCATCACTAGAGTCAGTAAATTTTTTTGAAAAAAAAATTACGGCCTTATCAACAACTTATAACATTCTTTTGTAAGATCAGTACAAAAGAACTCTGTTATATCATTTACATTTTTCAATTTTTAAGTGACCTTCATTGTATTATTTCAGAACAATAAGAGTCCCCTCCACAGTACCTTAAAAGCAAAGCTCCTTTTTCTACTAGAAAATTTTTGAAAATAGGAATAGAAACAGGGAACATGCTATTATGACCAGTATGTTGTTAACAGCGTTATTTGTGTTTGCTGGGTCTCCTCCCAGTGCTGGTCAACTGCAACCCATGTGGCAACCAGGACCAGAATTTTACAGAAAAGTTTTTAAATAGTTTCTCTTGGGACTCCACATCATCACAGTTTTTTCAGTTGCTGAGTATAATAGGTCCACAGTCTCTATATCTCCCAGATTTGAATCTCATTCACAGTTATAGCTGAGGGGGAGAAAAATGTCTTGTACCATTACAGGAAGATAAGGAGAAAAGAGGAGGGAGACAAAATGCCAAATGGGAGATTTTTTTAGAGTCAGTTTCAGAAAAAGTTGATCTCTCATAAATAACAAAATGAAATTTTTTGCACCTTGTTACCTCTTGAGATCGACATTTATTGACACCAATTCCATTGACCCAGCACGACCTAAACCTCTTCTGCTTCAGCAGTCTGGTTAACCCATCTTTCCAGCCCTGAGAACTAGGTGAAAACCTCCCTTTCATTTTTGTAGGGGAACAATAACTATAGCCTAAAAAGTGACAGTGGGCAATTCAGCCTCTGGAAATACTTCAATAATTAGCAAACACTTCTTTTGTTTACTGCTTCAGCAACTGAAGCCCTTGACTTACAATTACTTACTAAACCTGATTTAAATACCTTATTCAAGATTGTTGGATCAAGTGGCTAAGGAAGACTCTTAATTCCTCCATCAAATAGTGTGTATATCAAGTCCCCCATATTTGTCATTATTTACAGAGCAGTTCATGTAAATCTGAAAAAATTTAATAAACCTAGCCTTTTAGGACTACTCTCCAGACAGAAAACAGTATTTTTTAATTAAAAAAAGGACAAAAATCAAACCAAAACAAATAAAACAAACAAAAAACAAACCAACAAACAAAAAACCGAAACAACAACAACAAAATACAAACCACCAAAGCTAAATAACTGATTCCTAAGGACTAAGAAAGACAGTGTGTTTGAAAATGCCACTCTGTTTCTCTTTCAGATTATTACCAAAGCAGAGCAGATTTTGAATTATTATCCCCAATGAGTGAATTGCCTGCTGAGGCGTATAACACTAAAACACATTTCATTCATAAATGAAATGGGGTTTTTTGAGCTTGCTGTCTTAAAGCAATCCCCATGCTCTGCTGTCTTATGAAATAGCAAGCTTTAACATGTTGGTGATATTTTATGCATGCTGACACTCCTGGTTTTTTCAATGCAGGTATTGGGTTTTTTTTCAATGCAGTTGTGTTATCCCTGACCACATTATAACCTCTATTTACACCAGTGTAATTGGTACTGCTGCTAGGCACTATCAGTACTAATAAAAACAACTAAAGCACTGAGAGTACAACGAATGTTTTCTCAGCTGAAGGTCACAATCTCCATTGACCTGCTCCCCCCTTTCTGTCTCTGAATTTAGGGCAGCATGAAAGGAAAAGTACAAGACAAAGCTCAATTTACAGCTAATTTGGTACTAGGCCACTTCTCAAAGTCCTTTAATCACAGGAAGCGTTATGCACAAAGGATTTATGTGTAACTTCGTTGCAAGCAAGGGTCTACTCTGATTAAACCCAAATCCCATTGCAGTCAGACTAGGTCCACCCTGCAGGTATGTACCAAGCCCTACTCTCTATAGAGCATGCACAATTATTAACCAACAACAGTATCAGGTAAAGCTTTTTGAGTAGAAGACCTCTAGGATTTCATAGGTAATAAAAGCTTTTTTTTAGAAAAAAGCTTAAATCAGAGAAATAAGTTTCTTTGTGTGATATTTAAAGTACAGAAATGATACAGTTATTTATTAAATATAAAGAGGTTCTGAAAGAGTAGCTTCTAGGGGGCTCATTTAATTTCTAAACAGTCCCACTGGGTTTAATTTCTTCTGAATTCCATGGGGAAAAAGAGATGAATTTGTATTTAACAAAAATAAAAATCTGATAACAGGAGGGGAAAACATCTTGCAAGCACTGCAATCACCCCAGGGAAAAAAAAAAAAGAGGGATTATTTAAACAAAAATTAAGGACAACTCATATTTGAATATTATATCTTAAGGCACAGAGCCAAATGCAGATGTATCTAGCCATGTTTTGGACCAAAGCCAAATTCTCTCCATCCCAGTTGTTCAATTTTATAGTAAGAGAACAAAAGAGGAGGTTGATATAATATTATTTGGTAACCAATGCTTGGGGGCTTGGTAAAGTGGCAAGTGAGGGCATTTACATGAGAGTAGAGCATAAAATTAGAAATGTTCTTCAAACTAAAGGATGACCTGTGTCATGGAGCATTGTATTTTGTGATCATTTACAATCAAAGACATTGTGTCAATCCTGTGGGTTTCACTTCACAACCTCTGAGAAAAATCAAATCTAGAAGTGATATGCAGTGACAATCCCAAATTTGCTATGGCAAATGTGTTCCTATCTGCAGGCAAACAAACATCTGCAACAAGTTTTTTATTCTTCTCTCATAGCATTGATAAAATAAGTTTAGCAAATCCCAGTGTCTGGGAATAATGACATGCTAATTGTTAGGGTTTTGCTCCAAACTGCAAAGCATTCACTTGACCCTTCATACCAGACACAGGGGAAGGGAAGCTGACAGCACTAGATTGGGACAGAGTAGAACAGGTGATTATCAGCAATGCCAGAGACCCATGCCCTCCCTCTCCCATTCAGTCACACAAATGTATTTCATGGTGTGGAGGATCACTGAGTGGGGAAGTAACAACTGCAGAGACAGTACCAGCCTCCACACATCTATGGAATATTAGCAAGTACATTAAGGCTGATCCTCTTGTTATTAATTTCCTTCCTGTCCTCTTCACAATGTGAAACTCCCTGGAAGAGTTTTTGGGCAGCAGAGAGTAGAAGCTCTAATGGTACCCAAAGTGACTGGGGCCAACTGAGGTGATAGAGCCTCTGTGCCCCAAGCCTGGCCTTCCATCACAGTGTCAATTAGGGGTAGCTGCTCTCCCAAGGGCAGAAAAGACACCTTTCTTCTCAAAACCTACTGTAAAACTAGTGAAAAGCTCAGTTAAGTAATGATAATCCTAGAGATTTGTAGTTGCAGGAAGTTAGACTGGCTGGTTGGAGGGAGAATAAAGAGCTTTTTCCATATATGGGATATTAACAGTGGCCAAAGAAACCATCTGTAAGGGGAAATCCGAATTTCCAAGCTCCAACTGGGGAAGCAATATGATAGCCAGAGGGTAAGGACTGGCACTGGAGCATGTGTGGATCTGCTACCCAGAGCCGTCTCTACCTCCAAATTAACACTCCTAAAGAGAAAGGAAAGGGTGAGGCCAGAGCATCCATCACTGCCATGGCTGTCCATGATGGCCCAGGAATACCTGTGACACATCCTCCCACATAGGTAGAGACAGCAACAGGTCTTAAAGGACCATTTTGATTGCTCTCTGGGTTGTTCTTCAGCACACTTCTTTAAGCCTAAATTCAGCTTGAGTACAGGCGGCTGCCTCAGAGTTGAAGTCAGTGAAGTTGCACCCACCTACACCAGATCTGAATTGACTCTATGAATAGCTATGTACAGGGTAGGATATTCAAATTCTGTAGTTGCCAAAACCAGACATCTGTGTCAAAGCATTTGACAAGTGCACTGATATATGTCAGCAAATTGCCTGAGGTATTTTCTTAAAATCTACAGTAACTTTTTATTCCTGAAATACTCGACCTGCACAATGATTAGAAAATGGCTATTAAAGGCAACATGCTAATAAATGTCTGCCTGAGAATTTAACTGTATATGCTTGTATTCAAGAAGTGAGATTGCAATTTAAATTTTGTTACATTCAAAAGGAAAAAGCCAAACAAACTCCACAATATTCAAATACTGTACCTCCAAAAGCATTGCTACCTGACAAGGGGCTAATGGGATGGGCAAAATATTTCTGTTATTACCAACTAAACCTGTAATCATTGCAGGAAATTCAAGATGATCATGATCACCAGTTGCAGAGATCAATCTCTGTGTGATGTAACATTAATGGGTCAAGTGCCCTGTACTGTTTCCTAACTTAATAATAGAGTTGCACACCAGATTGGTTGAGGAGTCCATATGCTGACATTCTGACTCGGTTGCCTCAGCCCAGTCTGCACTGCTCATTACTGGTGTAGTATCTGGATACCACATTCAAGCAAGAAAATAAAGCCAGATTGAAAAACAAAAAAATCTGTTCTGTCTCCTTTTATCATCAAAGGAACTCAGAGCTTCTAAGGTGTGGAAAGAACCATGAGAAAATTCTGTGGAAAGGAATACCCAAGACTGTAAGGCATCACCTCTGTTTTTCAGGGAGGAAGGAGTTTAGTTTGGATTCTCAAAGAGACACAATATATATGTTCTGTTCTAAAATGAAGGTGGCTTCATAACTATCATCAACAAAGAGTATCAAAGCAGCCTATCCAGGTCTTTGAGCATTAAAATTTGTGTTATAAAGATATATATTTATTTTCTTCTGGCATAAACAACTCCAACCTGAGAACTGCTGCAAAACCACAGTTCTGGGCTCTTATGAATTCAGTGATTCAATATTCAGGGGAAAAAAACCCACAAACCAGAGCAATTACAACAATGTGAAAAAAAGAAATAATTATTAAAAATCAGATATTTTTAACCCAGCATGCATAATTAAACAAATTATGTAAAAAATAAAAAGATAGTTACAGGGAAGAAATAAGTACAGGAACATATTTTATAAAACAACTGAGATAAGGTAGTTGTCCAAAACCAAGTACAAAAGGCAGTTTTCCTATGAATATGAATCAAAACAATTAGTTACTAAATCTTTAACAACCCTCAGAAGCAGAGCAAATTACTCTGGTGCACTGCAGTTGTGGCATGGCTGTATCCATTCTACATAACAAGTAGTAGTATCTCTTCACAGCACAACATTATTTGACATAAGTCTATGTGAAGCTGCATTGCACAAATTAGCTATATTTTAGAATTTACTGTAGCTTAAGCTATGTTACTCTGATGACTGCAAGATTTAGTTCAGTAATTTTATGCAGTTGGCAAACAGGCAGTATAATTTAACATTTATTAATTGCCAATTTCCTCATATAAATACTTTAAAGAATTCTGCAATTTTCTAATTATCTAAAGATGGTAAATTGCAGTTCGGAATGCTGCTTATTTATTAGAGCAATTTACAGACGAACATAAGCACATCAACTTAAATAGTCTAATCCAGTGACTCAACAAAATGTTACTCTGCCTAGCCCAGGTGGATTTGTAATTGTGATGCATTAGGGAATTTCACAGTGTTTAATTCACCTATAACTCACCCTTCCTGTTGAAAATGAACTATTGAGTCCTTTGATGGAGAAATGCCCAGGAGGCCTTTGTGGAGTCAGAGGTAAAATGTAGAAAAGTTTAGTACAACTGAATTCAGCACCCTAATATTTGTGATTTGGCCTATCAAAACTATTCTTATCAAATATGTTATGCTCACTACAAGGTATTTAATTACTTTCCTTTCTCTTACCTACAGGCAAGAGCAACTCCTCTTTCCCCATCCCATTGCCCAGGACTGCTCAGAAAGCACTTGCTCAAGCAGCAAATCTAGAACACAAGAGCAGAGGAACAGACAAAGTTTGCCTTAATTCACTTGCAGGAAGGAAAGTATGAAAGTAATTGTGCAAAGAGAAACCACTTGTCCCTTGAAATTTGACATTCATTGCTTAAGTAAGGGATCAAGCCCACAGGTTGGAATGAATCAACAAGTAGAAAAGTTCCAAAATTCTTTGAGCATCAGACACCAAAGAAATGCATATAAAATGCATACAATAAGGTGGAATGTGTTTACGATAATAAAGATGTATATTAAAACACATTAATAATTGTTTGTCATATGTTAGCAGTAATATTATCTCTACAAGGACAAGCTAAGAATTTCAGTGATATGCACTTACACATTGCCATCTATTCCTTAGTTAGATACAGGCTTTTTTTGGAGAACAATATTCAGGAGTCCATATATCTCTTTTTGACATGATCCCAGAAAAAGAGCAGTAAAAACTTGACAATTTAGTAAAAGTACTTCTGTTCAATGTCTTGTATTGTGTTCATCACTGCAGTATCAGAGGACCTTCCATTAGAGCAGGATTTGATGTGAGTCACATGTTTGTTCTTTCTTCTCCTCAAGAGGACAATTGAGTGTGCTGTTTTCCTTTTGCTTCATTTCTTGCACACACAGACTGCTGGGGAAAATTTGTGCTGGGGAAGCTAGGGTGAAAGACTTAGGTTAGTGTCAAAGATAATAAATTCTATGGTTCTACTTCATTTTGTGCAAAAGCATTACAATGCCATACAGAGAATAATGTCCTTTGAGTAAAACCATCTTTTAGACTTACACATGCGAAGTTGTTCTCTCATTGACCTAAATATTTACTGCACAGAACGTGTGCAGAGGACTGAGGCATCAGTATTATAAAAAATTCAGAGGACTGGTGAAAACTTGGTCACTACTATCCACTAGAAGTCTTAAAGGTTTAAGCTGAACTCTCTTCCATTAGCAGACATGCAAATTTATGTAATGAAATGTTCAAATCACTAAATCGCCAAGAAGACCCTATTAACATTTTCTCAACAAAACTCTTCCAACAGAAAACTGGTGTTCTGACTAAAAAAAAAATTTAAGTATCCGCTTTATATGGAAATTTTGCCTGCTTGTTGAAAAATAAAAACATGAAAAGTTTTTGAAACCCATTCTCTGAAAACTTCTAGTCACAGACATAAACTTAGCTTCTTTCACACATCTTGACAATGTTTAGATCTGTTGACAGTGTTGTTATCAAGAAATGCCGAGGGGACACGGACAGAAATCTGTTTCATGTAGCTCATTTAAGATAATACCTTCTCCTACCATTTGCTATCCCAGCACAACCAGTATGGCCAGAAATAGATGGAAACAACTGTGTGCAAAGGGTGGCTGGTGATAAATTCATCAAAATTAAAATTCAAGGTTCAAAAACTTTGACAACAGAAGGGATCCATATTTGAATTTGACAGCAAAATGAAAAGAGCAAAATTCTTATTATATATTCTTCCATGGTGTTCCAGGGGATTTAGTCCTAGAAAGATGCATCACAGCCAGGTGCAGGTTACCATTGCTCTCCTAGGGGACTGACAGGGTCACTGTCACTTTTGGGGATCCATTTCAGTTAGGCTTATGAAACTGCTACTGCAGTTTGAGGCCAAGAGAGTATTAGGATAATATCTACTGGAACTAGCACCAGTACTGAAGATCAAAAATTTATCTTAGCCTTATCTGTTCAGGGTCTAAACAATCGCTATATCTCTTTGTTAAGTTATCACATTCAGATAAGTCCACCTGAATTTAATCAGCAACTGCCTGCAAAATTTATTCCAATAGAATAGTGCCCCAAATAGGTAATTTGTTTTTAGAGGGGAGGGG
>VWYE01007538.1:0-19485 GCA_013398995.1 Alaudala cheleensis
ACAACAAAGCAAAATGAAACCAAAGAACAAAAGTAAATTTCTTCTAGATGAAACAGAACAGCTTAATGAAGTACATATAAAAAGCTGATGAAATTGCATTTATTTACCCTTTATAGGGCTTTCCTGGCAAGGATGGACCCACAGGCCCACAAGGACCTCCTGGCCCAATGGTGAGTATTGCCTATGGAATTTCTTACTGCAAAAGTTAGCAGGATTTGGGGGGATTATAGGTCACACTGTTATCTATGCTACAGTGGATAGAGCAAGGCCAATGGAAGTTAAAATCCTCATGATGTATGGAGTTGGCAGAGAGCTGCTTGTCCAGTGTAATTTCTTTCCACTCCTACTTAGCTCAAGAAGAAAATGTCTCCCATGAGAAGGAGAGAGGGTTGTTCTGTCAATAGATTGATAGCTTGTTCTTAGTCAAGTGACTGCACTATAAAGAAGGAATAACTGCTTTTAACATTGAAACAAGACTTTCTTTTTGTCAAAAATTCCAATTAGGACTGTTAGCTGAAGTGAACCAAGTTTTACTTGGTCTAGAGGCTGGGGGTGAGCACAGGTGCTCTCATAGAGTAATCAAGGAAGACAGCAGAGGCCACATCCAGCCTCTAATTAATGCAGGATATTTTGCCTTCAGAATCAGTCTCAGCCTTCTCAGTTGGGCTGCTGAGAAGGCAAAGTTAATGCCTTCTTAATAGATTTAAAAGATTAGATTAAGCTGCTGGTTGTACTGAGTATTCTCCAAGCCATCTTGTTTTTCACAAAGAGCATTCTGAGTCACCCCCATGAACACAGTATTGACATCACAGGATTTAGTCCAGTGGTTCAGCAAATTCTGCCTGTTCCAGAAAGCAGCCCAGGTTATTTTTCTCAAGTGCTTTTCTCAGAGCTGTGCTTTTGGTGCTCTTTTTTCTGCAAATTGTATTTCTTAGTCCTCTCTCTGGTAATCTCCAGTCTTTGACAGAACTGTCTGAGCACTTCTCAGGACTCATGGATGTTGATTGTCATCACCACTATTTTCTTCCTCTTTTTCCACACAGGGCATACCTGGTGCTCCAGGTGTTCCAGGTGTTACTGGAAGTCAGGGACCTCAGGGTGATGTTGGAGCTCCTGTAAGTAAAACTAATTAATATTTCTCTGTCTGCTGTTGTGCATTACTTGCTTTCGGAGCCTGGCCTCACTGTTTGACAGAACTCCTCAATATTTATTGCCTATGATCTGTTTGCAGTTAGTGGATAAGTTAAACATCATATTGACCTTTCTTTTTTCATTCTTTGTAATTAAATATATTTGTTGATCTTACATACAATGTTTGGAATATTGGGATTAGAGTCAAAACACAAGATTAAAACACAAAACTTAAAAACACAACTATGTGAATTTGCAGTCTTTGTGTAAATGCTTTCTTCTTTTTTCCCTTTGCCCTTCCAGCAACTCTCTGGAAATTCAAGTATTTATTAACCTGAATAATTCCAAAATATTATTCTGATTTCCAGACTGTGAAAATAATACATGGATAAAAACCTGGCTTTTGGAGTTACTCTGTGTTTACATCAGAACAAATGACTAATGACTAGGGCTTTTTCTAGATTGCTATTATAAATTTGACCATCAGTTTCATTGCATGGAAAATTATATTTTCTATATCTAAAATTAGTATTGGGAACCTCCAATATTAAGTTTGTCTTTCAGATGTTATTTTTTATTATTATTAAAAAGCCATTTTGACTGGAAGAAAGGAATACAACTATCAAATGAGTGCATCAATTATCTAAAAGAGAACATTTATAGTGGACTTCTTTGTATCTGTAAGGGTTCAGACAATATTATGTATTCATATTTTAGCATTTGACTACTTGTTTAATTACAAAGCCTGCTCAGCTATTCCTAATCTATTGCAGTAAGCATTCTATTTAATTTTTAAAGACATCAGAATGGAACAGTGTGCATTTCTGACACTATTTGTAGAAAATAAATTTTTTTTCCAAAATCCACTTTGGTTTGGAGATTTAGGCCAATACATGTATTTCCATTTAGTTTAGTGGAAATTAAATTAAATTGACTGATAATACATAAGCAAAGATAATAACCTAATGCCCAGTTCTGCATAGTTTCTAAGTGTAATCATGGAATCTACAAAGGAGATTTGATGAGCTATGGAACTTTTACTATCAATATATGACATGTTGACTATGCAGTTCCTGTCCAAACACATGTCCCAGATGCTGAACTAAATTTTCTAGAATGTAGATATTCCTGTGAGTCATGCAAGAGCCCTGCTGTGCATGGTTAGACTCTAGCAGTGCAGAAAAAAACAGGTGGCTGAAAAATTACTGAGCTTCCATAACTGTCTATTCCAAAACACAGAGTTACAGAATAGAGGCCTTAGAAATAATCTTTTGGTCTTCGTAGGAGATTTTTCTCTCCGAGGATAGACTAAGCTGTGCTTGCCCACGTATCCATCAGCTGGTTACCTACACAGAAGCACAGAATAGTCTGAGTTGGAAGGGAGCCACAAGGATCATTAAGTCCAGCTCTCAAATGAATGGCCCATACAGGGATCAAACCCATGGTATTATAGCACCAGGCTCTGACCAACAGATCTTTCCTTGCTTCAAGAGTTCCTGAGAAATGTGTAGCCTACCCCAAAAACTGACATTGTTGAAGCTGTAACTGCCCTAGACAATGTTTCAGTCCATAATCCTCCTCATCACCATTACAGTATGACATTATCCTTAATGTCAAATGTCATTTTCTGTGCAGTTTCATCTCATTGCTCACTCTGTTCATAGTGGATGCAGAGTCTCAGTATAGCAAATTTCAGGCTGCTATTTTGCAAAAATTAGACCTGTTTCAGCCATGTGAAATGCATTATATGGTGGCTTGTCCTTGCTATCATTTTGAATAAGTGCATTCAGTTGTGTGGCAAACACTTGTGAAAGTCATTGTTCCCATGTAATTGCCAAAGGTGAACATTTTGTTGAGTACTGAAATGATAGAAATGTATCATTTTGAATAAGTGCATTCAGTTGTGTGGCAAACACTTGTGAAAGTCATTGTTCCCATGTAATTGCCAAAGGTGAACATTTTGTTGAGTACTGAAATGATAGAAATGTATCTTTCCCTGTCACATAACCTTCTGAAAGCTTGTTTATAGTTTAGTTTTTCTCCCCTCACTTTGAATCTGCAAGGCAGACAAAGTTTAGGTGTTAAAAAATTTGAACAGAATGAAGGAGAATTAATTTTGTATTGAATCTTTTCATAGGGTCCTCCTGGAGCTAAGGGTGAAAGGGGTGAACGGGTAAGTCTGTGTTCGTGTTAGCCGTGGCTTTTTTCCTGCCTGGCCTTCTGTCTCATAAAGAGCTTTTCCTGAAAATAAATTTTTCTCTGTGTTTGCAAGCACAGTAGTTTTCTCTTTGCAATTAAGCAAATTTTCCTTCTTTTCCAGACATGGTTTTTTACATAGCTACATTAATGTTTTGAAGGTGGGAAGTATGTGGCAGTAAGCATGTCTCCAAATCTCTCATCAGGGCTATCTTCTCAGACCTCTGATTGCTGGCCAAAAAGAGAAATGGGAACCAGTGAAATCACAAAATTTCTTTGGCTTTCCTCTGTGAGGTTATAGTGTCTCAGCAATAATAAATATCTTCCTTAGCTCAAAGTGCTTTCAGCACAGATCTGACTCAGGAAACTGTTTCATGACACTGCTGCTGTTGTTATCCAGGGTGATCTCCAGTCCCAAGCAATGGTCCGGGCTGTTGCTCGTCAAGTGTGTGAGCAGCTCATCCAAGGCAAGTACACTGATGGTCCATATGCTCTCTCTCTAGAGTGCATCTTTTCCTGCCACAGTTACTTACATGTATGACACTTTTCAAATATCCAAGGGGATCTGTTTGTTTTAGACTAGACAGTTGAGATTTATGTTCCAACTAGATTTATGTTCAACCGGATTTACGTCCAACTAGAGCTGATTAGCATCAGCCTTCTGAAAAAAAAGCTGGAATTGTCTCCAAGCTATGACAATATACAGAAGCTTCTGCTGCAACAATTTTAGATTTTTATAGACATAAAATACAAAAGCCCCCCAAACCCTTACCAAAGTAAGAAAAGAAAATCCTGCACAATAGTTCTTCCATTTTCTGTGCACTCCCTACACTACTATTTCTCCCCCAAGAAGTGCACAACTTCATAATACCAAAGCAGACAGACCACAGCCTTGAGAACATGCCAGTACTCTGTTCAAACTTTGCTGAACTAGATTTTCCACTGCTACTTGAAAATGATGCCTTTTTTTCCCTGATAGGTCACATGGCAAGATATAACTCGATTCTGAACCAGATTCCCAGCCAGTCTGTCTCGACACGAACCATCGCGGGACCTCCTGGTGAGCCAGGCCGGCCAGGGGCTCCAGGGCCACAGGGGGAGCAAGGGTCACCAGGCATGCAAGGCTTTCCAGGAAGCCCTGGTCAACCAGGAAGACCAGGAGAAAGAGGTAGGCTTCATACTTCATGAACATAAAACCATACCTCCCTTTCCTGATACATTCTAATAGCTTTTGGCTCCTGTCTAAATGTGAAAGCAATATCTTTCTCACTAATTGGTGAGCAGATCTTAATGAAGGCTCTGGAGACTGTCATGAAGGTCATGCGGGCTTTGCCAAGTGTTATTTAGCAGGATCAGACAGAGGTTTAATGTTTAAACTGCTGAAGATTGGTGGAATCTAATTGTGCACATCCCATGACTCCATGTTTCATCTTAGTAAGACTCCAAAGTGAGCAGAATCTCTAAATTTATAAGGAAAAGAGCAGTTGAACAAAGTCAGATGCAAAACCTGAGATGTATGTTGGGGAAATGTTGAGCTTTTCTGATAACTTGAAATGTGTCAGTCTAGGAATTTCTGAGTCGTGATCACCTGAAAGGAGCAAGACTGATAAGAAGAGAGAAAAATTCCTAGTTTGAGGGGTTGAGAGAATGAAGAAATGGTGAGGTCAGAGAGAAGTAATACACTTAACATTTACAAGAATTCTCTTCTGTATTCTCACATGTAGGCTAGATCCCATTCTTCTTTCCTCCATGAGCATTGTCTAATAATGAAACAAGCTCCATGTTTGATTTACTCTCTTTCTGTGCAACCCTGGCTATGTTTTGTGTCCCAGAGTAGCACTAACCTCAGAAGGTAATACTGAGTAGATCTACAGCTGTGAAAGTGCTCTGAAGAACATCACATGAGGAGATGACCAAAAACCCAAGAGACAAATGTGATATTCAGAAGCAGTGACTTGGTGTTGCTGTTAGAAAATCTGCTAACTGGGATTTTAAAAATTAATTACTGTGAAGACTGTTCAGGAACTTAATAGTTCCAGTTCACAGTAGCCATTATGACCATAGTTAAAACATTGTTTTTAAAGTCTTTGAGTGAACCTGTGAACTTGCCCTCAAGAGTGTAACTCCCATTACCATTTTGAAAAAAGAGGCAAGGTTTCAGATACTAACCCTTCAGTCCTGCTGTTGCCTGTTCCAGCTGAGCAAGAAGCAGATGCTGTCCAGAAAGAAGGAGGAATGAGGGAGTGTGAGACAAGTAGAAAAGAAGATTGGAAGAGACAGTAATTGAGGAACTGACTTTAAAATGGGTGATCTGGGGACACTGAATGCAGATTTCAGGATACTTGATTCCATATTAATATTAGCATATTTCAAACCTTCCTCTGCTTTTTGGGAAGAGGTTTTTAAAGCTAGGACTTTGGGAAAGGGACAACCAAAATGCCAGGCTACAAAAAAAAAGGAAGATGTCCAGCATTTAGCCTGTACTTTCCACTGTATTTGCTGTGCTGATGTCCAGATTCCATGTTGTGAAATCACAGAGTGATTAGATACAGTCATTTAAATTAAACACAGTGTGGGTTGGCCCACTGTAGACAATGTCTGGGAAGCAGCATTGGTAATAGACTATAAAAAGGGTGAAAAGATATTAAAAAGAATATTGCCTCTTCCCTCTCTATCACCTTTTTCCTCTCTCTTTGGATAACTGATATTAGAAGGGACTGATTTTGGCAGGTAGTGCTTGTGGGGAGTTTTATACTTGGTAGAGAGAAAGCTCTAATCAAGCATCCTTCAGCACTGATGTCAGCCAGAATTCTGCAGATTTTCATAAAATGTGATGATACCAAATGTTGCAAGTGTTTTGTTTAAAATTAGGTTCGTTCAAGAATCAAGAATCCATGTGTAAACTTTAAGACAAAATAATTGGCTGGTTTATTTGGTGTGAAAATGGATTTAAGGACATTCATGTAACTGGAGACTTGGACAGAATCTGGAAGGAAGAGGAAGGAGCTCCTTCAGATACCAGGCAGAAGATAAAATAATTTGTTGCTCCTTGAGGATTTAATTTTTTCAGAAGCAACTGAATTTTTAGACTGATGTGTGTTCGGTGTAGTAGCACTTTACTGAGCAGGAAGATACCTTTCACTACAGACTCCTGGGATATTTCTGAATCCATTTCTAAGGAATTGCTCTAAGCTAACCCCAAAATACAAAAATGAAATTTAAAAGTTATTCAGCCAGCTTCATGCTTGTGGAGAACAACTGGAAGTTTTTCATGCATTCCCAGTTCTCATTTGATTCCAAATGACATATCACACATGGAAACAGCAGACTTAATTGCTCAGCTTCTGGATAGAAGGAAGTGTTTTTAAGCTTCCAGTGACTGCAGAGAGGAGGATAAATTGAGTCAGACTCCATCCCTTGCTATGTTCTGAAGCATTGTTTGCATTTAACTTGTTCAGCAAACACAATGTATAGTCTTGTGCTGAAGATCTCCATCCAGCCACCTGGAAGTCTTCATGAAAAATGTGTTTCTTTTCACTAATGTCATCATCGTTTTGGTTGTATATGAAGGCTATTATTAATAGCCTGTTCATCCCAGTTCCAGGTTAGCAACTCTTAAAGTCAAGCTCCACCTGTAAGTTCAGAAAATGCCCTGCAACAGAGTGTGCTAAGAAGTAATAGTCATTAGAAAAAAACCCCACACCTGTTTGATTATCTAATAGTGTTGCTTTCCCCCCCTCAAACTGTTGGAAGTGCTTCAAGAGCCTGTTATTGGCTCTGAGCTGAGTGGCAAGGTGCTGGTAGAGTGGGAGGAT
The DNA here is from genome assembly GCA_013398995.1 of Alaudala cheleensis. Taxonomy (NCBI): domain Eukaryota; kingdom Metazoa; phylum Chordata; class Aves; order Passeriformes; family Alaudidae; genus Alaudala; species Alaudala cheleensis. Next base: position 7,143 of record VWYE01007538.1, read on the forward strand.
GAAAAGGTGGGGGGAGGCCAGATGTTTCTTTTGGCTCACCTCTCTTGCCTACCATCTACTCAATCCCAGCCTGTAGGAAGGGGACACTTCTTAGGGAACTGGTTAGAAATGGTGCACCAGAGAGAGCTTTACTGGAAAATGTCAGCAGTGAGAGACATCAGTGAACTTCTCTGCTAACTTGCCTGGCCAATAGCTTCTTTCCCCTTCTTTACTCTGTCACTGTGCCAAGCATTAATCAGAGGCTTTGGAAAAAGACATGGATTGAGAGAGTGTATGGAGTTCTGTTAGAAACCTCCACTTGAACTTCTAGGTCCATGATGTCCCATTCCTGGATGTGATTCCTCTCAGTAGTAACACACTGAGCTGCTCCTTCCAAGAAAGACCACCTCAGTGAGAAATTACAAGGCATTCTCTTGACAGATTCAGTTCTCAGTGCCTGCTGCCAGCTGAGAGGCCACGTTGCATTACCAGGCCCCTGCAGCACATAATTCCAGATAAATTACTGGAATTTTGCTCCCTGCTTATTTGCATAAGTATAGGAGTTTGGAATAAAACCAAGCACTGATTATTCACAGCCCTCATCTCATATACATAGAAACCAAAAGAGTCAACATGGCTTTTTTCTTCTTTTTGGTTTCCAGTTATTTTTATAATATATGAGTAGTTTTCTCAACTTTGTGAAAAAGTGGAAAAGCCATAGTAAAAATTATACTGAGGCACTGCTAGCTTTCAGATGCTGTGAAAGTGAAGTTCATCTTCTACTGGATGGACTTCAGCTCTTATGTGGCCTGAAGTGGTGAATAAAACTTAAAGCCCATCCCACTATGATTAAAGTACGATCAATACCTAAGCTGTCACTGGGAAAGTTACTGTTCTCAAGCACAGCTTCATCCTTATTTGCTTCCTGGCTTCCTATGAAAGAGCCAGTCAAACATGTGTTATCAAAAGCCACGTTTACAGCTGTGATGGCAAAATTCCAGTGGAATTAAATGGAACTTTTGCCAGTTGAGTCAATTAAATATTTTTATTTCCAGTTTTAGCTTCATCTGGATTAAAAAAGAAAAAGAAATCACAACCCTGTGTAATTATACACTATAGTCACAGCTGAACATCTTGAAAGGAGAACATTTTTGGGAGTAGTTTAATTTTTCTTAAGTGCAATATACAGTTCTCCTCACAGGACAGTTATTTCTCTTAAAGACAAAATTAGATAAAGAACACCTGAGATTTCCATTTGTGCAGTAACCATGAAAATTTAAATTTTTTTGCTAGAGGATATGTTCATGAGCTTGGTTTTGTTTTCAATAATTGATGCTATCAGAGTTATATTTAGTGAAGGGTTGAAAAAATAACTTGTTTCTGTTGTTTGTGATCTCCATGGGGCTGAATTGAAGACATTGCTTATTTTGGATGGGGGCAAGATATAAAGCCATGGTTAGCATGAAGGGGAGAGACAGTTTGATGGTATTGCTGAAGCATGTCCAGAGCACAAATATGAAAGCAGTTCCTGGGACCTGAAGGCATTCTTAACTCAAATGGCAAGTTTTGACACACATGCTTTCATTCTGAGGGCAATTAACCATTGCAGCAACCTACAATGCAATAACCTGCAAGAGTGATGGCTTGTCTGGCTGGCTTTCTGTAAGCCAGGCTCTGATGGCACCAAAGATGACTTGGGTGAATTTTGAATATTCTGCCATTTATTAGGAGTGAGCCAAGAGGTCTGTGAGTCTCTTAAGTCCCTGAGGGAAGCCCATGGCTTTAACTCATGAGCATTTTGCCTTAAGGGTAGGATATTTTTGCATCAGTGTTTATGTTCTCTTGTACTTGGATAAACTTTACTGGAAATCAGACTAAAAGAAACCTGATGCAGACTTTTATCTTGGCCTTCAGTGTTTGCTTTCAAAGAAGGTTTCCCCTGCACAGAGATTCATAATTTATTCTAGAATGAATGTTTTCTTCTTATCCTGAGTAGATTTATTCCATGTTTAGCATTTCTTACTGACATTTTGTCCTGTGAACATCACATATGGGTGTGGAGTTTTCTTTGTGTTAATAATTATAATTGAGTCCATGGCAGGCTGTGATTTCAAAACATCGTGGCTGTTGCCTTTGAAGTCACAAAGTAATGTTACCATGCAGTAGGATAAGCAGTGGTCTTTGTATTAAACATATGTGTAGATTGCAGATGCTTGTAATGGGTCACTCATCTTAGGAAAAAAGCAATTCACACAAACAGACTTTGCCTTTTGCAAAGGGCAAGCCTTTCCTTGCAGGCCCTGTGTGGTGTAAGAGATCATTTGGATACATTTACCTTGTTACAAGGCCTGCAGCACAGGTAGAGAATTGCAATAGATGAGTTTCTGCATATGTTTGAAGCAAGTCAAGGCTGAGCAAATTTCAGGCATCTGGAAAAAAAACACCACTACCCTTCCCTCAAAATTATGTAACTGAAGGAAATAAAAGGCAAAAAAGGGAAACAGGCAATACCTTAACTATGCCAGGACAGTGGCAAAGAATCTTGTAGAGGTAAGATAAAGAGCTTTGGTTAAAAAATGATGTGCTCACTGTAGATTTGCTGGTTGCAGTGGTGTGGCCTGTGTTTTCCATGTGGTTTGGTCAGACAATATGTTGGCCTGGAAGCCTCTTGTTCCTGCAGAAGACCTCGAACTCCTCCACAGATACTGATTCCACTTCTGTTCAGTGGACTCATATTTGATAAGCCTGATGTGAGAAATTCTTTGCCACTGATGGGTTTTAATTACAATTTTTTCCACACTTAGACTTTTATTTACTTATTTGCTTCCATTACAAATTAGCTTAAGAAGGTAAAGATCTTCTGTGACTCCCTGAGGGGAAACATGATGAGGAGGGGCTGAGGTCACTGGTTTGTTCAGCCAGGAGACTGAGGAGAGATCTCATTGCAGTTACAACTTCCTTGTGAGGGGAAGAGGAGGGGCAGGCACTGATATCTGCTCTGTGGTGGCCAGTGAAAGAACCCAAGGCAGTGGCCTGAAGTTGTGTCAGGGGAGGTTTAGGTTAAATATTAGGAAAAGGTTCTTCACCCAGAGGGTGTTTGGGCCCTGGAACAGGCTCCCCAGGGCAGTGGCCACAGCTCCAGCCTGACAGAGCTCAAGAAGCATTTGGACAATGCTCTCAGGCACACAGTGTGACCCTTGGGGATGGTCCTGTGCAGGGAATCGGACTCAATGATCTTTGTGGTGTCTTACAGCTCAGCATATTCTGTGATTCTATGATTCCTTGCAAAAATGAGGTGTTCTCCAGCTGTTTTGCCCTAAGAGGTAGCAGTTACCTGAGCAGAGAGGAAGGAAGGAGACCAGTCAGTCAGCTGGAACTGTAGATATTGCCCATCCAGGGCAGCAGCTGTTTTTTTTCTGCTCTGTGTTGATGAAGGTGGTGTGTATAGACTTTGAAAGTGAGGAAGCTGTGAAGCCAGAAGAGCAATTACCAGTACTGGGAAGGAGGCCTGGAAAATGGGGGGGAAGTCCCACAAACCAGCCTGGATTTGGTGTCTTTGAACCATCCAAATCAAACACAGACTTTACGAGAATTTCCAAGTCACCAATGGAAACTCAGGGTCTGGAATTTATAGTTTTGACACCTACTATAGTTCAACAGTGCTTATTGTGATGGCTGTATATAGAAAGTGTTTTAATAGGATGCCACAGAGGTAGTGCAGAAGGAGATGGAAAGCTGGAAGTAAGCAGTGCTTTCTCTGAATTACTAGATTTGTGATCTCCGTGGATCAGACACAAGGAGAGAAATTCAGTCCCACGAGTGAGTGCAGGAACACAACTTACTGGCTCTCCCTGTTGGAGTATCTGAGTTTCAAGACTGGGAAACACTCAGATTGGGCTTTATCTGGGGGTCAGATTTTGACTGTGATGAAACTCTTTTCTCATGTTCTAGCAAGAATCTGCCATAACCAGTAACAACTCTCTCCATGAACAATCTTGTGCTGAACCACTCTTTGGTGGGTGAATGAAGGAAATTTTGCCATAGTACTAAAAATTTGACTTTTCTGGGCCAATACAGTAATTTATAACTACGAGGCTTGGAAGACTCTGCTGACTTACAATAGTTGCACCTTGGTGTAGTCCAGAGGCAGCTTTCCACAGGAACTGCAGCCTGGAAACTGGTCGATGCCTCTGCATACCGTCCTGATGAAACCACCATGGCAGCAGGAATGTTTAAGACCCCAAGAATGACATTTCCCTTCAGAGGCTGTCAGGGGAGGAATGGAAAAAGAACCAAATAATTTCTAATTTTCACCTCCTTCTTTCTCTGCCATCTGTTTTTAGATGAAAAATAACCTGTGGAACTATGATCCTGGTTAAACAATAAACACTGCTCACGCTTTTGATCAAAATGTGACTGAATATTATTTCCTTAGGTTTGCCAGGTGAGAAGGGAGAAAAAGGCAATCCAGGTGTTGGAACACAAGGACCCCGAGGCCCACCAGGATCCACAGGTAAACTTACATTTGAGGCATCTGGGTTAGACCACTCTGACCCACGTGTGAATATGCTTACAGCAGCTCTGTCTTTCTCCTTAAGGAGAGTAGCAGAAGAGTAGCAGTTCAGGCACCTTAATTGTCATAATGTTTTCACTATGTACTGTCATGTTGGGATGTGCCACATGATGGTGTCACCCATCACACAAGTATTTTCTTTTTCCTTATGATAAACTGCTTCTCCAAGCCCACCTTTTTAAAATGTTTCAAGTTTTTTTTTTTTTTTTTTCAGATATGGGTTCTGGAAGGGGAAAAAAATTAATCTGGACTAATTACATTTGTTTTCTCATTGACTTAATGTCCTACCTAAATGTGAGTTGACAGACAAACATATGTGTTTAAGCACATTATGTTACATGGATTTATATTTAGGTCCTGAAAAAGCAGAGAGAGTGATAACCAGGTCCTATTGAAACAGGAGTAAAATTGCATTGACCTCATGAGGATATCCTGGCTATTAGGCACATCAAGTCACAGCATTACCCAGAAACTGTATTGAAAGGGAGGGGCAGGAATCAAGAGCTGTGCAGGCCTCCAGGGCTGTCCTTTCCCCATGAAAATCCCTTTCCAGAAGTCTGATGTTTGGTGAAACATTTGCTCCAGCTCTGGCTAGAAGCTATCTCTGGCAAGGAAAATGAAGCAGCAGCCAGAGAGGAAGCTCATTGGGAGCGGGTCTCCTCTCAGGCTGCTGCTCTGTCTTCCTTGCCAGAGGCTGAAGTCTTTGCCTCAGCTTGCCCAGGGAAGTCAGAGCCAGGATGCCTTGCTCCTCCTCTCAAGCTGTCTCCTGGAAGTGTTTATGACACTCGGTGCCATGTTTTCCAGGCCAGGAAAGATGGCCTCATATCCCTGCTTTCATGAAAGACACTACTCAGATGTTTCATCTCCCTGTTCTATGCAGGACCTCCAGGAGAAAGTCGAACTGGCAGCCCGGGACCACCAGGATCTCCAGGCCCACGAGGTCCTGCTGGTCACACGGGGTCCCCAGGCTCCCAGGGTCCTGCTGGGCCCCCAGGGTACTGTGACCCATCCTCCTGCGCTGGCTACGGCATGGGAGGTGAGTAGTGAGGAGTCGGGACAGCTGCCCTTTGCAGAGGTGTGGGTGGCATTTTCTAACAGCCCAAGTGAGATGGAGGCTACCCATGAACCTTACAAAAAATGTGGTGGCTCCCTAAAAACCTGCGTGTCCAGTGTGGCTCTGCTTTGTGGGACTACAGCACGAAGAGAAGGTGACCCAGCGTAGTGACCAAAGGAAAGTGACACCGTCTGATCCCAGCCTATAAAACTGATCCCGCCTAGTGGGTTTTGTCCTGTCCTTGTTTGTGTAGTTGTAAGAGCCTGCGCCATCCCAATGGTCTGTGTTGAAGCCCTACCAACTCGTGTTTGTGACAGCAGAGTTTTTACCCTTACAGTTTTTCAAATGTGTTGTTCAAACCTCCCCTTCCATGTGCCTCTGAGTGGCATGAGAGCATGACCCTTACTAAACCTGTAGTAGTGTAACCTGGCACAGGGATGCACGTGTCCATCATTAACCAGTGAAGCCATCTGGAGAGAATGATTCTTTCTGTATCTTCTCTGTATCCTACTTTCCCATCTTCTTATAGCATGGAGAGACCATGGAAAGAAGTTAACACAATTACCAAAAATTATATCACCCAACCTAAAATCAAAATTTATTAGTAAAGCACTAAACTACAAATGTTATACATAAGGCATCTTTGTTTGATGTTTACAGTTTAATCTGCCCCTGAGCTGATTTGTATGTTTTACTTACCTGAATGTTTTTGTTGTCATCTCTTCCTATCCTTTTCTCCTCACTTCCCCTCCCTGTTGTTCGTTTCCTGTTTCAAGGCCCAATCCCTTACAATGGCTACGAATCCAGAAGGTGAAAGGCTCATTCTGCTTCAGTTCTCATTGGGCTGAAGGTCAGAGATGGATGCTGAACTGCTCTGTGCTTTCCAGCAACGATAATGACTACCACTAATGAACTTACAGCTGCTGTACATGCACTTGGCTTCCTGGCACTGCTAAAAATTACTGCCTGACCCATTTTTGCCTGCTAATCATGTATTGTAGCCCATAATTGGAATAAGCTATAGCAGGCAGAGTGTGCAGTGTATAATGAGCACAGTGTTACAACTGGACATTTGACAAATTGTGGTGGTGGTTTCCAACTAACTTGGCTGTCTGTTGGTGGGTTTCCAATTGCTCCAGCTTATTAATTTTGTTAAATGGTTTCATTGTTCCTTTATGTGAATAAAAGATATGTATTTAAAGATTATATATATATACTCACACACATTATATAGAAATATATCTATATATAAAATGTCAATTTCCTAATGGATGCTTTAATTTTCTACTCCCCTCCTCCCGTGTTAACCGTATGAATACTCTTGGTGGTGGTGGGTTAAGGTGGATACGGTGAACCAACCGATCAAGACATCCCAGTAGTGCAGTTGCCACATAACTCCTACCAAATCTATGACCCCGAGGACCTTTACGATGGTGAGCAACAGGCGTACGCAGTTCACGGGTCCTACCCCCTACCGTCCCCATACTCCCAGCCCTATCCATCACCTCATCTTGCCCAAGCAGAGTTCACTCCTGTTCAAGAAGAGCTGGAAGCCGTTGAGCTGAGGTCCCCGGGAATCAGCCGCTTCGCCAGGAGGATAGCCAAAAGGAGCGCCAGGACCCCGCAACGCACAAAGGCCGACAGAAAAAGCCCCTCTCAATGAACTGTGTGAAAAAGGGAAATGTTTTATGTGCACCTGTCTTTGGCCTTTTGTCCCGGTGCCTCAGCTGTCACTGAAGTTGTTTACAGGCTCTTATGGTAAAGGAGAAAAAAGTGTACATGGCCAGTTGACACAAAAAATAATGGTAATTATCTTGCATGCCAGAGGTTTAGTATGTTAGTGGGTTGGTGCTAGCTGATGATGAAAGGTCACTTGTAGATCTTTCTCTGGAGTACTGTTCCTTTCACTCTTCAAACTGTATCTGAAAAAACACATCTGGCTAGGTGGTGTACGTAAAACCATTCACAAAAGTTTATGTTTTCCTATCCATTTTTCCCCAGTTTCTGTTTGTTTTGGATGAATTGCTGTACCAGCAGAGTAACCTCACTAAATCCACTGGAGAACAATGCATCAGGTGTCCTTGTACCCAGCTTACTATCCTTTTGCAAAGATTTCTTACATTAACAGACCATTGTTTTCTTAACTCATCTAAAATACACAAGAATGTTCTGGGAGCACACTGGTAATTTATTGTGAACCTCTTTCATTTCTGTTTTGTATGCAAATAAAAAGTGGCAAGCTTTTGTATGGTAATTCTGTATTCATTGGATTTTTATCAATTGATTTTGATCTTCAGGGGACAGAATGTAATGAGAAGGAAATACATTTCCTGTTTTCAGCACTTTGGGGCAACAGTTTTATTTTAAAGGATGTAGTATAAACACCTTATTTTTTAAATTATACATGGACAAATGCAGAGAGTAGCTATGAGTTGAGGTAGTTGTACCAACTGCAGATGTGAGATGCCACATGCCAACATGCCCAAGTCAAAACACTGGCAGGGTTAGTTGGGATGGCAACTTGGATCAGCTAACGAGGAGAGGAAGGCAAAACACCAACCCAACCACTGGAGCACAGAGCAATTAATCATCAAACAAGGTAAGTTATATAGAGGCTCAATAAACAGCTTTGAACAGCACTGGAGCCTGAGCAAGACAGNCATCATCTACAAACAAAGTAAATTATATAGACTCAATAAACAGCTTTGAACAGCACTGGAGCCTGAGCAAGACAGCTCAAAACTCGCCATTTAAATTGAAAGCATGGGTTTGGAGCACTTTTTCTTCATCCCTATACAAACATGGAGAGGCTGTCCTGTACATCCCAGCACTCTCTTTCTGCTCATCCCTGACTGGGAGGGGATCTAGCCATAATCTACAGTAAAGAAAAGCCTGTCAGGCTTGGCCTCTGACCACTGCCAGCAGCTCCCTTAGCTCACCAGGAAGAAGATGAATTACCTTCACTGTGTAATCTCAATTATCTCACCTAGAATTCAGTCTCAGTGGTAGCACACATAATTTGCACATGTGACTAGCAGGCTCTGGCTGGGGGCTGAATTCCTAGTTTCTTTCTGTTTTCCCATTACTTCCTTCACCTCTGACTCCAGCCATTTTCTTGGGGAAAGGCGATAAAAGTTGATGGAATATGAGTTGAATGTCATTTTGTTACTTGCACTTGCATTTAAAATAGAAGGCAGAAAAGTATAATGTAGTTTATGGGCTTTAGTTTTTAGCAGCTTAACCCCATTTGACAGAACACTGAGGCCCCATGTGAGCATGGCTCTCTTGGCCACAAGCAGGTACCACAGCCTGGCACATGCAACTGATACTCAGAGGTATTATTAAAACTAAATTAAATTAAACAGTACTGCTTGGGGTCACAGGGTTAATTTGATTTCCCTGCTGACATTGGCTGTGAACACCCATGTTAATTTACCCCAACTGCAAACTCCCTCTGCCCCTCCCTGGTTAGCCCACTCCCATCCATGTTCTACTGACATAGCTCAAAGTTCTGCCTGAGACCTGCAGGTCTGTGGAAGTGACTGAGGTGGTCACTGATGGAAAAAATCAGCTTTAAAGCAATTCTGCCCATGTTGTGTTTGAAAGACTTTGAGTATCATGCTAACTGCAGTGTGTTAGTCCTGACTGGCTGTCCTACAACACTATATCCAAATCTTGAGTTCTTTTGGGACCACAGAGAGTGATAGGGCAACACCAGGATGTAGGGACACAGCATAACCAAACTGATCAAAATAAGGCAATCAGTGTTATTTACACCATGTAACAGCCTGATGGTAAGAGCCTGACCAAATCCTTGAGATGCTTCTGGTGTGCAATGTCATCTGTGCTATGGCAGTCCAACAGCTCCCATACCAGTCTCCTGGGCTGGGGGAGCAGCTGGAAGCAGCACAGCACCCTTCTGCTCACAGGGAATTCTGGCCTGAGGGATTCCCCACAAGGAACACCCACGCAAACCAGGGGCTACCACCACCTCCTCCTCACACCACAGTGATGTACATGGAGCAAATTAAACAAATGACTTGGGGATAATAAAATGGCCATAACTTATTCAGATTTTATAACAATTTATATACTAAAGCACAAAGCTTCGATTGCAGTAGCTGATTTAACTTTTTGTTTACTGTGCCATTTGCTGGCACTATGCTGACCACAATACTTCAGGTATCATTGGTCATACAGTCATTTGCTGGACATATCTTGGTAATAGAGTAACTAGTAGGCTCTATCCAATTATAAAAATACTATTCAGGAATTGCATGTTTGCCAAAAGAAGTAAGACACAGTCAGTCAAGATTTCCTCCAAAATCCAGTCTCTGAATAATCAAGAGTGTCTTGTATTTTTTCCAGACCACCTGAGAAACTGAAGCTGCTGACTGAAATATTCAGCACATAGTGAACAGCTGATGCCACACAGACCTTACCAATAAACTGTGTACTGTGTCCTTACACAGAAAAGAGAATTTACTGCAACCTAGGCCTTTCAAAAATACTTTCACTAGTTAGTGCAGTGTAGTAACTGACTTGGAAGTGAAGGTTGCACATTCACTAGGTAGGAATTTTTCCTGGGATAAGCCCATCTGAATGACAAAGAAAGGCCCAATACCAAACCATTAATTCATGTAATGAAATAAGGTTATAAATAAACAACTGGTTTTCTTCCTGTATGAATCTTGTATGAAAGAGATGTAGAACACTCAAATTATCCTCACCCAACATTGTAAAATTTGGCAAATAATGTACCAACATTTCCTACAACACAGAAAACAACAGGTGCTTTACTTAACTACAGAACAGCTTTGGCTTGTGGGTTCTCAGAGCAGGAAAGAAGAAAGGAATTTCAGGGAAGTAGCTTGCAAAAGTGAAGTAAACTTTAAGACTTTGTTTGCATCATTCAACACTTAAGTTTGGTTTCCTCATTTGATTTTCGTAAAAAAATGTTGCTTTGTTCTGTAATATGTTCCTTAAAGTAAGTAAGGCATGTTCCTGTGACTTGAGTGAAGATCAGATTGGGGCTGAAGGGGGCAAAAAAGGAAAAGTATCTCCCTGTGATCTCCCTTACTGTCTGATATTTCAACAAGTTCTTCAATGAAATCTGTTCTACACTGGGCTGTCAGCAGAACCTCCTCCTAGTAATGAAGTCACTTCAGAAAATGCACTGTACAGCCCCAAATGGGTATTCTGGTGGGTAAGAAGTAGAGTTACCAACGCTCTGGAGTCCAGAGTGTGCCATCTTCAAAAGCCATGCCCAGCTGGAGCAATGCTCTGCCTTGGCTGCTTTCCAAGGCAGACAGAACCATACACAATCATGTAACAACAGCAAGAATAAAATACCATTAGGAACACATTTAATGACATTCAGCAGCTAGAAAACAGAGTCACTCTTGCTGTTGTCATTCAGCACATCCAAGACTTAGATGCAGCTGAAGAAGTAAGATTATTAAAAAATAGTAGTTGTCATTTTGTTCCTTAGAGTACAATGTATCAAAAGATGGCTGAAGGTAAAGGATGAAAAATTATGGCTGGGGACCATAATTATTCTCTGCTCCTCCTGCATGGAATTCAAGTTCTGCAACTTTTAGAGTCAATTACTTCATAGCAGTAGTCAATGTATTGTTTCTGAGATGCAAATACTCATTACAAAGGTATTAATTCTTTAATAACAGTATCAAATCAAATGCCATTAACAAACACCAGATCATACAATGCAGAGTACAGATGGTATTAACAAGATAATACCTATTCTTAGCTGTTTCAAATACACTGATTTCTATAATCTTGCCAAGTCAAGTTTGCTAACAGCTGAACGAAACATCCAGTGTAGAAGGGTTGACTGAGCTGCACAGATGCTTCCATATTAGAAGAATTTTCTTTGAAGGAGGAGAGATACTCCTGATGGCACTTCTTCTTTCCTTGTTATTACTTCATTCGAAAATCTTTTGGTCTGTGGGAGGAAAAAAAAGTGTTTTAAGAGATGCATGTGCACTACACTGGCTTTGCTTTAAGGCTGCAGTAGCAGCCTTGTCTAGTTGTATTTCCTTACTCTGGCGAAGTTTTTTTGATGAAGAGTATTTTCTGGATTACACAAACAAGACAGAACAAATATAAGAAATTTAATAAGACATCTAAGAATTTACAAACACCAAGACTAATTGGTCATTCCTGCTTCCCAAAGCAAAACAGCAACCATCTTGAACTGAATGCAGTCTCACAGGGCTTTAAATATGGGCACAGATTGTCTCCACTTTAAAAAAACTAAATAACCCATGCATAAGACAGTAAGTTTTAGTTAACAGCACAGTCCACCACAACACTTAAAATAGTTAAAACTGATCATTTAAAAAAACCCTCTAATTTGAATCTTTAAAGTTCTGCAATCCCCTTTGCTTGGATGACAAATGTGGAAAACATTCAGACAGAAGCAGACTGCTGTTTCCAGTCCTCTGTGATTTCCTATTCAGGCACATCTCTCTCCCTTGCCTGTCACACATCCACTGGCTGCAGGAAGCACATTCTCCCTGAAACTACATGGCTCAGACCAGCTCGTGGCTTTTAGAAAGCTGAGTTTGCAGACTAGATGTATCTCTACATCCCCAACATGTCCTGCAGAGGAGCTGCACATCCTGGACTCTGCCCAGTCACTCCCAAACCCCCAGTGCAGGGCAGGGGTCCCTGAGGTGCCCAGGACACACTTGGTGTGTGCCCAGCACAGAGCCCCC
>VWYE01007567.1:0-76498 GCA_013398995.1 Alaudala cheleensis
AGATTAATCTTCATTGTGGAACTAAAATAATATGAGAAAGGTTCAAATACTCTTTTGATGTGGACAAAACATATACCAAACCACTGAAAATTATATGATCCATTTGGGGTTTTTTTCAATTTTTAGGACAAATAACAACATGGCTTTAAACTGTGGCCTTATAAATTTCAGGACTGAATACATCTACTCATCTACCTTGTTATCTCCATCAACAATTATTTGAAATGCCTTTTCTTCTTAATCTAGTCAACTTCAGATTTAATTAGAGAGGTTCATTGATGAACAACTGATTTGAAAGTTATCAGCACTCCATGAATTTTTTAAATACTTTTTTTCAACAGAATTTGGAAATTGCCTTCAGATTTTTTGGATACCTACCTAGACTTCTATGAAGATTTCTCTGCTGACATCATATATTGTTTTCCACAATTAAAAGAGCAGCTGCCAAAAATTTTCTGAATTCTATAAATTATTCTCTGATAAGAAAGACACTCAGATGAACATATTTTTGCAAGCCAGTAAAAAAGAAAAAATCCATGTCACATCTCTGCAATGTATATACACACATACACATACCCATATGTGTATATATGCATATCTGTATGTACAAATATACATATGTATATATATGTATATACAGATATGTACATGTATACATGTGTGTTGACATTCAGTGGCTGGTGTTTACTAGGTAAGGAAGAGTCTGCCAGATTTTGAAGCTCAACAGCTTCAAAGCTATAGCTAGAATTCATATGACATTATAATTTCATTTTACACTTCATTGAGTCTGAAAATGATTACATAGCCACAAGAATGAAGAAATTACAAACAATAATAAATACAAAATAGTGCAGTTCACAATATAATTATGAAGGACAGGATACAGCTTTTCTTACAAATTACTGCCAGCTCAGTAAGAAATCCTTTAGAAATAAAAACTTTCAAAACATTTATTTCATTCAAATTTTTGTTCTATTTAAAAAGGTAACACTGAGTATGGGGAGCCTTCAAAACTTAATTTTTGCTTAATTAAAATCTGAATGATCTATGTAAAATACATTAAATGTTTATTTTTGGTCCAGTTATAATAATATTAATACTCACGTTCAAACTACAATAGAAAAAAAAATTAATTGCTGATACTTTCCTAAAAACTTACAAAAAAGTTCACTCATGTATTTCAGGGCAGTGAGAACAACTAATGATTAACTAAAGATTTCAGAATAAGAGATTATTGCTATTTCTGGGATGCATTAAGCAAGATCTCTTAGGAAAATCTTAAAAATCACCTTAAAGGTTGAAAGATCTCAGGGTTCTTGGTCAGTTTTTAAAGACCTATTTCTCAAAGCACCAGAACAATCCATAGTGATTGCCAAGAAAATTCCAACTTTGCTAAATGTGCTTGATTGAACTTGAAGACAAGAAATAGGTATACAGGAGGTGGAAATAGGGACAAGCTACAAAGGTGTGCTGTAAGCACATGACCTGCAACTGCATAAAAATAACTAGGAAGATTAGAGTACGTCCAGAGTTCATATTGGCTGAGGGTAGGAAGGGAAACGAGAGGGAATTCTACAGGAATATCACCAGCAAAATAAAAAGAGAGCCAAACAATCACCCCATGTATTCATAGAATTCTGTTCTATGAAAACTTGCTGACCTTTTCTTCATATTATAAAAACTACAGAAAGCATGGGGCACTAAAGGTGTTCTTTGCCTCAGTCTCCATTGAAATTAATGTCTCATAAATATCCTAACTTAGGGATGAGCTTTGAGGCAAAAAGACACTAAATACAGGAGAAAAATATTGACTTCATAGAATCTCAGAATGGTTTGGGTTGGAGGGAATCTTTAAAGTACATCTTGTTCCAACCTCCCTGACACAGGCAGGGGCACTTTCCACTTGATCAAGTTTTTCAACGCCCTGTCCAAGCTGGCCTTGAACACTTTCAATAATGAGGCATCTAGCAAACCTCTGGGCAAAATTTTCCAGTGTCTCACTACCTTCAAAGTATAAAAACAAATAAATCAGTCTTCCTTATGTCCAGTCTAAACCTATACTCTTTCAGTTTAAAGCCATTATCCTGTGTCCTACCACTCCATGCTCTTGTGAGAAAGTCCCTCTCCAGCTTTCTTGTAGGCCCCTTCTAGTGATGGAAGGCTGTTATAAGTTTCCCTAATAACTTTTTCTTCTCTAGACTAGAACACCTCAAGTGTCTCAACGTTTTTCACAGAAAGGGTGTTTCAGCCCTCTGACCACTTCAGTGTTCTCCTTTGGATCCAATTCCAACAGTTCCATGTCTTTTTTGTACTGGATACCCCAGGACTGGATTTGTATTTTATTTCAGGCCACTTCTAATGACAGTGTAATAGAGAAAGAGGAACGGCCCCCTCAACCTTCCTTTTTTTATGTAGCCCAAGTTAGGATTGTCTTTCTGAGCTGTAAATTCCAGACTGTGAAACCAGGATGAGCTGTAAAACTAGGCCCAGGTTGGTTTTCTGGGCCATTCATTGCTGACTGTATCAATTTTTTTGTCCATCAGGATCTCCAAGTCTTTTCCTGCAAGTCTTGTGTCCATCAATTTGCCACCCAGTCTGTACTGATATTGGGGATTACCTTTACCTACTTAAGTTACTAAAATATCTGAGAAATATCTTCTGATTCTTTGAGTACACTGGAAAATTTTGTTTTGTTAGCAAGATTACTGATGAATGTCAGCACACCTACAGCTGACTCTTGCATTCTCATCTGACTTCCACTTGCCAGCAACACAGCTTCTAGATTGCTTCCTACTGTTTTTCCTGATGTTTCCAAAGCCTTTTCCCAATTTTTAGACCAGACTCTGTGCCCTCCATCTGATGAAAAGGCATTTATTGACCTGAAATTCAGCATTTACCATCAGATATCTATAGAGCAAACTGTTTTCAGTATTAAGCATGGAGCTATACTTTATAGGTTCAGGTTCCTTTAAACAGAAATTTCTAGTAAACAAAATTTTAAGAAACCAAATTTTTTGAGGAATTGTTGGTCACTTAGCATAGCATACAATAATTTAAATTACTGTGTGTTTGGAATCTTTGAGGCATTCATTATCTTGAAAAAATATAATTTGTAATATGCAAGATAAACTTTGATTTTTAGGAAACAAACAAGTGTACTTGTTTACCTTGTTTGACTACAAAAAACAAAGAATCACTGAATCATCAAGGCTGAAAGATAACTTCAAAATTATCTAGTATAATCATCAACTTAGCACCACCATAATCATCCCTAAACCGTATTAAAAAAAATATTTCAATGACATAAATTGCCACTAGATTACAGAATTCATTGAGCCTCCTACCTTAAAAAATGCTTTACTTATGCCTCAGTTTCAAGGCATGAGATTTTCTCAAACTTCATAATTTAAAATCTAATGGTTTATATAAAAATACAGTATGCTTCAAATGCACAATGATACATCCTATGAAAACAGAGTTAAAAGGCTCCAGGTCTTCAGGACTGTAGTTTAGTTGCAAAATTTTTGATATCCTTGATTTACAACTTCCATAGTGAAAACTTTTAAACAAAAGTAAGTAGTAAACTGTTCATTGCATTAAATCACTTTGTGCAAGTAGACCTGAATTCTCTTGTATACATATGATAGATGCAGAGGTATAACTGGACGTAGATGATATAGATATATGTATACAAGGAGAGATTGCCACAGAGTAAAATGAAAAATTCCTAACTAAATATTCAAATTTTCATTTGAATTTTGCTCTTATAATATAGGTCCATCACGGGCATGAAGAGAGGGAATAACAGCGCAACAAAAATCATGGGTATATCCATTGTATGAGCAGCATAAAAATAATGAACTAACCATATTGGCTGGAGCCATATAATAAGCCAGGAAGGTTTTAATTGTGGAAGAATTGTGTTGGAGGATAATACTGGCAATTTAAATAGTTGAACAGAAATATATGAGCTGTGTGGTTCACACAGATAACACCAGTTCTTTACAGTGTTTTCCATAAATTACATTCCTTCAACCCAAATAGTTTCATTATACTTACTGTATAATTAAATTACTACATTAGTATTAGTAGTCAAATTTGCATATTGAAAAGAAAAAAGTAATGTTGTTTCATTCTGAAAATGTTAAATGGAATTTTCAAAATGAATATTTATTAAGTATTGTGAAGTAGATTTGATGATGACTTTTAATTGTGCTGCTTGTCTTTATATTTGCAGCATTATTCTTATGTAAATTGATGTATTAAGCAGTTTGAGAAAAGAAACTCTCTGGTTTCCTATCAATGTTAGCATAAGACTCATGAAAACAGTGTCAGGCACACGCCCAAGGGGCCATTGTGAATTCACATATACACATACTGATTTTATGTGGCAAGGTTTTAGTAGAGAAGGGTTCCCTTCTTGGAAAAGAGACATATTTTTGCCCCTGTGTGAGATAAAGGAAGTTTCAGGTTTCGGTCTAGCTTTTATTCGTTGCTTTCCCACTCTAATTAATTGGCAATGAATATTTTTTATCCCCCCCACTGGGAAAAAAATGTAAATAGGAGA
This sequence comes from Alaudala cheleensis, assembly GCA_013398995.1. NCBI lineage: Eukaryota > Metazoa > Chordata > Aves > Passeriformes > Alaudidae > Alaudala > Alaudala cheleensis. The sequence continues at coordinate 4,568 of VWYE01007567.1, forward strand.
AAGCCCAGTAACAGGACCAAAAGCAATGGGCCCAATCTGAAACACAGGGGGTTCCCTCTAAATATCACAAAACCTTTTTTTTTTTCAGTTTTTTTTTACAGGTTGTCCAGACAGGTTTTGTAGTCTTGCTCCTCAGAGATAGTAAAAATTTTTCTGGACATGTTCCTGATCAATTTACAGTTGGTGGCCCTTGAGCAGGAGTAGTTGGACCAGATGTCCTCCAGAGGTCCCTCCTAACCTCAACCATTCTGTGAATCTGTGCAAGAGAAAAAAGTATTCAGCAAAATATAAACAAAGACACAAAATATACTTAACTAATACATATAGAGAAAATAAAAATTAAAGGGTGATTATAGAGTTGAAGATGTAAAAAGCATTTAACTAGTGTGAGTTGGATATTGAAAGGGAATTTGAAAAGAGTTTTAAAACCTTTGAAAAACAGCACTTAATTACTACTAGTGGTAGTGGAGAAATCCACAGACCCAAGCCTTCCAGTATTCCTATTTGGACAATCCACAAATGCATTGTAATTAGATGAGGTAATCATGAGCTAAATATATAACAACTTAAAATGATAGAATGGAAATAAATGAAAAACCTTGCAGCTGTAAAATGCACATTGAAACAAAATGATGGAACAAAGAGAGAGCACGAAGGATCTGTGTTATCACATGGAGTTTAAACAAGGGAAATAAGAAAAGTTATTCAACATTTCTGACAACAGAACACAAAGTTTTCAGACACATCAGGCTTATAAAATTAACAGAATTAAAATGTTTTTTCATGCAATAATTAAACCTCTTGGCGCAGCAGTAAACAAACAGCTTTTAGCTGTATGGGATAATGCAAAGATTCAAAGACAAATTGTAGCACAGTAGTTACATCAGTGGCTATTAGACAGATGTTATCTATGTGGGAATTTTATTTCAATCACAAGTTCCCTTTAGAAAGAAGGGAAACACAGTTTTCTAAATTTAATGTATTTTTCCTAATTAAAGCTGCATTAAAGTTTGCAATCTGGATTCATTTTTTATGAAACTACATTGAAGGATGAAGACTGAGAGCACATCTAACGTGGTGTTAAGGTTAATATTTATTCAACCCAATAGTACAAAGTTAGAGTTAAGCCAGAGGAATCATTCTCCTTCATCAAGTCAAAGTAGATGAAATGTTGCATTCTGGCAAATTCTCTGTCAGATAATCACTGTGTTGTACTAATTTTTAACACAATCCCTGTGGTCTAGGTTGAATCAGCTCACAGAGTGCTTAATCTATACTTTTTGTCTATCCTTGTTTTTCCCCTCAAGTATCTACTTTGTCCTGAACTTGTTCTAAGCATGTTTTAAATGTGATAGCATTTCTGGTGGGCAAGTGACTATTCCTTTACTTGTTCTTTTAGTTCTCTTTCCTGTCTGATAAAATAGCCTTAACTTGAAGAATTTTAATTCAATGTATTGTCAATTCATGCAAACACTCCTAGCTGACTGTACTCCTGTTTTTTGATGTGTAATACATGCAGTTTCTCCCAGTGGCCTCAGCAAGGTGACAAGGCAGTGCAGAACTGTGAGGTCAGCATAAAATCTTTTCTTTCTCCTTTTCCTTCTTTTGTTTTCCTCCACTGCACCATGTAATTTACTCATTTTTGTCTGCTACATCATGGGTCACCTGTGAGCTGTCAACCCTCAGGTATGTCCCTATCCTGCCATGAGTTGCTCATTGACAGTATTTCCTTGGGCTGCCCTGCCCCGCCATGGGCTTCCTGCAGTCCTGCAGAAGCACATTCCCTTGAGTATTGGGCCTTCTTCCAAGGCTGCCTCTCTGGCTATGTCCACAAAAACAACCTTTTCCTTGTTTTCCTCTGCTACTTCCTTCTTCCTCATGAGTACCGTTTTCCCTTATCTATGTCTGAGGCAGGCTGCCTGGAGCTTCCACTCAGTTTTGGCTCTCAGTGGGATGGTCACATCAGTGTTAGAGCTGGCAGGATAGACCTTGGAGAAATACCAATAATAATTTGTCTTTTAAAGCAACTGCATTTTTAAAAATTCCTGATGTGCATTTTTTGCAAAGATATTAACTGAAAGAGAAATATTTAGATAGTTTTGTAAGTAGTTTTCACATGCTCTTATTATGTGGTCTAATAAATAATATTTTATAACACACATATGTTATACCAATAGTTTCCAGACCCATAAGCTGTAAATCCTCAACATTTCCCTCTCTTTTAAGTCCCTGTGCATTTGCATCAGTTGCAGTTTGTCCCTAGAGAATGCAGAAAAATATATTTTGACAACTGAGGATGTTTTAGTCCTGACATTCCACTCACATTGCAGCACATGGTTCTTAAAAATTTGGAGCTTTTGTCACAAGAATTAAATCCAATGGAAACATGTTTACAGGCATTACTAAAATCCTAAGAAAATTATTAATTGTATCATAATTACACAATTTAATTGTGCTAAATGAAGAATATGTAGACAAAGAGATGGCAGGCAAGATAATTAAAGGAACCCAGGGATTAACTAGAATATTTTTACTCTTCTATTTCCAGAGAGGGTATGGTTAAGAAAATTCTTTTTTTTCACTTATGGTATTAATTTTTGGTAATATAATTTATACATGTGTATTGCATATAGATCTAAAATATGAAAAACACTTTTGTGTCTTTTATGTACAATCATATTCTAAAAGTTTTGCGGGTTTATTTCTATGGCAACATGTTTCAAACTTAATAGCATACCATACTGTAATTTCCCATTTTTAGCCATATTTTCGAGGGTGTTTAGTTTGTTGGTTTTGGGTTGGTTGGTTAGGTTTTGTTCAGAACAGTAAGCATGAAAGCCATAAAAATGTATTTTTATAATACAAATTTAATTATTTATTTAATTATAAACACACAAATTATTTTCCATATTTATTATAGAGAGCAAAAATGTAATAATTGTCAGATAGAGGAAAAATAGTTTAATGTGAATTATGAATAAATTATTCCATTAAACTTTCAGCCTTGCTCCAGAAAAGAAAGTTTGTTTTGAATCCCCTTTTTTAACGTTTACTATCAAACAGAATTCCAAAAGCAAATATTTTTAGAACTTTAAGAAGTTGAAAGCTATTACAAGGATTTTTGTTGTTTCATTTTCTTACTTCTTGCTTCATGCAGTTTCCATAAAAAAGGCAATATACTGCACAAGTAACTCTCCAGATAAATACATTTGCAGTGCTATCCAAGACTGAATTCAATTCTGAGTTTAACCATGCCTGCCAATTATTTCCAGCTATTTGATAGACCAGTTCTATTCAATTTAAATTCCATTCTTAACAAAAATATACGACAAAACGATCCACTCAGAAAATGATACTTTGTGAGAGACAGAAACAATAAACAGTTTTATTTTCTTTACTGTTCCTTTTGTGGAAGTAAAAAGAGGAACATCAAGAATCTGCAATGTATGGCATATTATAGTACTAGCACTGTGGATATTCTAAAGCTGTTTTCAAAGAAAGATGTATGAGTCGATCAGGGATTAAAAAAATTTCTCAAGTTCATGTCTTAAAAAAACCCCCCAAAAAATACCCAAGCCTGTCTACTTTCAAAATATGCTTTAAAATTAGTATTTATATTTCATAGCAAAAAACATTACTTCAGGTTTTCAACCAAATATAGAATGATGTTAATTTTTAAGCCCAAATCTTGTACACCCCATAGGCAGGAATTTCTAGTTTAGATTCTGTTGAGGGTAATAAATTTCTGCAGAGGGTAAGAAAAATATGTACTTCTAAAATATGAGAAAATTGCATATGCTTCTTTATAGAATTGAGGTCTTTCTAATAAAGGGAGTAAAAGAGAAAGGTCACAGAGACTTATTTTTACCTCTTACGCATTTCCCTTCTTCACATATTCATAGCCTAATACATTTCTACAAAGTATTCCACAGACTACTGGATCTTCACTATAGCTGATTGCTTTCCTCAAGTGAGGCATAAGATTTGTTTTCTATCTATAACCTTTATTGGCTCTGACTGGCATAAAATACAAAGAAAGAAAACAAAAAAGATATTTTTGTCATTATAATGACATAATAATTTTGCAATTATTTCAATATCTTCTTTTAGAAAAATTAGATAACAATTGAATCTAGGAATTATTTGTCCTCTAACTGTGTGACTGTTGTTTTTTCATGTAAGCTAGTCACAGTCCATATGAAAATGTATATGAATCATAATTAGGTTTTTTAGGGACACAATCCATTTGTCTGTCTATACCCTATATAATATTAATCCTTAACCATAGGTGTATGAACACAGAAATTAACAATGTAATTTTTCTTTTTTTTGGTAACTATTTTACTAACAATTAACTTCCGGTTAATAAAATAGTGCCCACTGGCTTATAATTATTGTGAATTTAAACTCTTGTGAGTGTATTGCAATAAACTCTGCTTGATCATTATATTGTAATTTCAATGTACACTTATCTTGACAGATACTTTCATTTCATGAAGCAATTTCATGCACACATTGTTTAAGTTGAAGTTGACTCTTGAAGATTACCACAAGTAAAGGAACTGGTGGTTTGGTTCCTAAAGAAAAAATCACTAATTTGCTTAGCATTTTGCAAGAAATATGGTAAGTTAGTTGTATTTAGTGTTGTAGGATTGAATCAAATTGTGGGAATATATTTTTTAAGAAATATTAAATAGAAGACCATATTATATTTTGCAGAAAACTGAAAACCCATTTGTATGTTGCTTATACTAGGTTTAAATATTCACTTCTGGGGAAAATCTGTCCATCTCTTTCAAGGAACAGTAAATTCCAGTTAAAAAAATAAAAAGCATAAGAAATAGAATTCATATTCTCAAGGTTGGAAACTTCTCAGGTTTATGTTCTACTGATTTGAAATGCTTGCAAAGAATTTCAAGGCCAAGCATTAATTTTCAGCCTGTCTGAACTCCTTGCTAAGCTTTTTCGCATCTCTGGACTACACGAAGAAATGAGAGAATAGTTTACAGCACAACACCATTATTCATAAAACAAAATCACTTTTCCGTAGACAGTTCTTAAAATTGATTACATATTGTACTTCTTGTGCATGAACTGCTTTTTCAGTAGGCTTACTGGTGAAGAATTGTTCACTGTTTTTTCATCATGTTAATAAAGAGAATATTTTTACAACTTACAAAGCTCAACTTATTAGATATTTACTGTTGGCAGTGAAAAGGTTTTGCTTTTATTCCATTAAAAATAATTCTATCTTCTATTAATAATTTACAGGGTTTGGTTTTCTGTTAATGAGCGGTGAAACTGAATATCCACAGTCTAAACTGTTTTTTTACTTTTGCCAGGCTGAATATATTGCTGATTTAAAATCATACAGCTTGGGAAATTTTAATTATACAGATTTTTATCCTTAGAACAGCCTAATAGGTGAAGAGTAGATATTTTCTTTATTTCTTTTCACCTCTTAATCAGGATCATTATGATTACAAAAATGTTCCAAAAAGTTAGTGTAAATCAAAGATTGCATAACTTTCTCAACAGATTGTACATTTTTAAGCTGTGGAATTTCTATAATGTTTAACAATTTACACCGAATAATCCATGAATATCAGTGATCACACCTATTGCACTATTATTTGACTTAAGTCCTAATTTATTTGTTCTCTGCATCTCTTCACTCAGACATAAGAAAAAACCTATGAAATTATGGATCAAGTATGGATAAAAAAGGAGTGCCATCTATAATGTAGAACTATGAACCTGGAAAATTTTAGTGACTCTAGGAAAGATTATGCTGCTCCATAGATGATCTGTATTTTAATCTACATCCCATAATAATTTTTTCAAGGATCAGTATTCCAACCATCAATATTTAACGTCATTAATACCAGATACTGGGAATGCTTTTGGATTAGGTTAATTAAATTCAGAGTAATTATTGTCACCGTGAGAGTGAGACATAAATTGGAGGAAGATATCTGACCTGTAAGATCAAGCTCAGATTTTCTTGAAAGGTGCACAATTTACAGTCTTATGATTTATTTTTTTTTTTTCTTTAAAAATGTTTCAGGTGCAGATTTCTGAGTGTTAACAGAAATATTTCAAGAGCTATTTTGATGTCCTGGGATATTTCTGAATCTGGAGAATTCCTGTTATCCTGCCCTTGCCATATTGGAAGGCAAAGCCTCTACCATCTTTTAGCTGTCCATTACCTTCTTTAGAATCTCTTTCAGTAGGCAGCTGCACTGACCTTCTGTGCACTTAACATTTCACCTCCCACAAAGAGTTTTAGCCCAGCAAAAAGCATTATTTACCTGGACATAGTAATTACAGCTCTTGCACTAAATGGAAGAGGGATTAAGACTGATGCCTGTCTCCAAGATGAAGTAGAACAGACCAGCTCATAATCACACTATTTACAGCCACCTCCTTCTGTAATAAATTTGTTTGTGAGAGAGATTTGGAGCAGTGTAGAACGGAGGCAGCATGTGAGCTAACAGCATAGGGCCTCCACTGTTTGAACTGGTCCTTCATTCTCTTTTATTGATGTACTCCTCTGTAACAGGACACAGGTACTCCTTATATCATTGCTCCTACTGATCTGAGGAAGATCTGGAGCACCATCCACATCCATTACTGTCTTCAGAGCACTCAACTATTACTTCATACAGCCCTCTCAGAAAATATATGTGATTAAAGAGCAATTTATCACAGGCTGTGTAAAATATCTTAAATAAATCTGTAAGGGTGTGTTGAAGGAGAGTATCTTCTCCTGTAAGGACACTTGGTCAAAGGAGTAAAATCAAAATATGTGAAGACACACCTGACCAAAAAATTATGAGAAAGGTTGTAAAAAAACCAAATCTTCCCACTGGCATGAAGAGTATGTGGGGTGTGAAAATGTTGGGTTTGTTTGGAGGTTTTTTGTTTGGTTTTTTTTGTTTGTTTGGTTGGTTTTGTTTTTTTTTTTTTTGTTTGAGTGGATAAGGAACAGAAGAGATAAACCAGGTGGTCTTGAAACCTGTGCAGTTAACATTTGTAAAAACAGTAAACAGAAACAGTGAGTCATTCACACTAGCTGATGAAGTATCAAGAGACTCCAGCAAACTGGCTCTCTGGGACTCAGAAGGATGCAAATCTGAGGGCTGAGGATGTTGGAAGGGGTTGGTGTGAACATGTAATGTGGATCGGCTAGCTCACTTATCTGACCATGCTCTGCACTTGATCACCAGTTTGTCCACACAGCCTATGTCTGTGTCCTCTGTGTGATTGTGTCTTTGAGTGCCTCTCTGGGCTGTGTGCTCAGCTTTGCTGCTGGCTGAATCTGCACACAGGAAAGCAGCAGCCCCTCCCTCAGCCTGGGCACAGACCAGGTGCTTGGGCAGCGAGCTGAGTACAGTGGCCACACAGGACAGGTCTCAGGCCAGAGCAGCAGGAGGAGGTGGCCCTGCTCTTAAAACTTGCTATCAGAATCAACTTCCAAAACTTCTTCTTTTGCAACACAGGATATGAAGACAGCCCAAAAGTATTCACTTACGTTTGGATTATTAACTCTTGCATGTCTAATATTAAAAATAACTAATCTACCATGGAAGGTCCCACAGAAAGGTTATTCTTTTTCCCATCATCAGTATGTTTCTCAGGATTAATTTATATCTGTTAGGTGACAGAAGAAATAGATGGAGATATGTAGTAAGAATATAAGGTAAAATAAAAACACATATTGAAACCTTGAGTTATTCTCAACATACCATTCAAACTGCATTTTCTTTAATTTACCTCTAGTTTATGCAAACACTTTCTTATGTACATAGGTAAAGGTGCTGACACTTATTATGATTTTATTTGGTTATGTCTACAGATACAAAACCTTTTCTCTTTTATTTTTTTTCCCTGAGGCCCTATGGTAAAGACCATTTATAAAGGCAGCAAGACGGATTAGACTCACTTCTTGATAAAGTCGGCAAATTTAGTGCTGGCTAGATGAAAGTGGAAGCAAACAGCAAATTGGGGCAAAAGAGTGAAGTAATTTTACATCATTGACTTATTTGGTATTACTGAGGATTTCTTAAAGTTTGCTATTCCCCCAAAATGGTCCCAGCACCATGAAAATGCAGATGTGCTGAATACTGACGTGATTCAGTCTTACATTTTTATGCACATGATGAAGTTACTTGTTTGTCACTACCTTGTCTCTATGAATCTGTGTTTGAATCCAGAACTCCATTGATTACATTAATAGAACTTGAGTGTCGGACTGCTTTTTAGAAAGAAGAGGGTAGCCTAGACATAGCTTGACTTCATAACAGAATGACTATAAATGATGACATCTATAACATGCACATTCCAGGGGTTTCCTGTCCCAGAAGAGGCCTTCTACTTTAAAATACAAATTTTGCAGACCTGACTTTATTATTCAGTCCAAGTAATCTGAAAACACAGCATGCTCTTTAAATGACAGTGTTTTACATTTCTTATTCCCATCCCTCTCTCCATTTTCTAGCCCTCTCTGCTCTCTAGCTTAGGCCTTATCTATGCTTAAACTCCTGCTGCCTAACACATTAATCAACTTCCAGTATTTTCCCTGAAGTGCCCATTAAACCAATACATTTCAACTGTTTAAACAGCTACTGTAATCTAAAATGATTGCAACAGAAAATGAAATAAAACCAGGCATGCCATATGGATGAGATTTATATAAGCAAATATAACTGTTCACGTGGAAATGCATACATTTGGAATGGCCCAGGTTCCCTTCAGTGATTCCTCTCACTGGAATTATCCAGATTAAATGAACCATAAGTCTCCCAAATAAACGACCTATAAGTATCTATGCAAACATGGAGATATGGAATATAAACAAACAAACAAACAAAAAAAAAGTAGGATGAAATAAAGTTTATGAGAATCAAACATTAATCTTACCAATAATGATCTGTCACTGAAATAATTCTTACATTTAAGCTTGGTGTAGATCTTTGCCAATTGAAGTCAATGCAAAAAATTCTTCATGAGGTTAGTGGTTCCTTCATCAGAATCACATGAATGGAGAAGTGGAGTTACATAACAGATAAATAAGTGAAAACCAACATTAAATCAGTACTATATTCTGTTTGCATTAAATCAGTCCCATATTCTGTTTGTATAGTTAAAATAATGCTAAAGCTCATCAATTGCACTAGATATTGTTTACATTGTGTATTTTAAAAGTCACAGAAGTGACAAAATAAATGTGTCTCAATACAGTGTTTCTTTACTGAGTACAGTGGCTGCTTGTTTTTTATTTTTTTTATTTATTCAATGCAAGAATTAAAATACTGCCTGACAAAAAGTCCTGATAAAGAGAAATAATTTCTTTTCTTTATTTCTAATTTCTTATCTATACTATCCAAAACTGAAGAGACATCCTGCTCAGCACAAATGTTAGCTAAGTAATTGTCAAATTACCTGTTGTCCCAAGGTTTTATTTTCTAAATTTATATGTTAGCTATTAAAGTATTAAAACTTAGCTATTAAATATTCCTGCTATTGGAAGGTAAGGATAAGGATAGTCTCCTCTCAATTTCACCACCCCTGAAGCTAGTGGTTTGGGCAGCAGGATGTGAAGGAAGGATTGATAAATTTTCTCTTTCCAGCAGAATCTGATAAAAAGGCATAGCCCAGAGGTAGTGATAGAGCAACTGTCTCTAGGTGGTTGGAGTATTTGACCTTTATGGAGCTTCAGAAGGAGGATGCATTTTTGCAAGGCTCAAGCTGCAGGTCTTTTGCTAGGCTGGGCCAGATCCTATTCTAGAGTGCAGAAGGTGTGTGATTCTTAAGGAGCCATGCTGGCAAGCAAAAGAACTGAGTCCTGAGGGCAGCCAGTAGACTGCAGCATCAGAGGGATCAGAGACTGTGCAGATTGTCTCTGAGGCTTCAGGAACCAAAACCTTTGCAGGTTATAATTACAATGGTAGAAGACCCTGCTGTGAAAAATGACGGTCCCCATCTGTTGACCTGTCTCCTCACCTAGAGAGGTCTATTGCATGCCAGCATTTCAATTTGGAATGTATGGGAAGCTTTTTAGGGCTTATTCGTTGTTCTTCAATGTTACTCTCTGCTTATCTTCCATTTGGACTGTATAAGGAGGAACCTGTCTCCATCAGACTGAAGGAGGTGGTAATTCACTTGGCTACATCTGGAATGTTGTGTCGAGTTCTGGCCTCCCTCATACAACAGAGAACAGAGAATAGAGTGACTGCAGCAAAGGTGATGAAGGGACTGCCACATCTTTCACTTGAGGGATGACAGGGATCTAGTTCTGTTTGCTTGGAGCAGAGAGGGCTTTGTGGGGTGAAGGAGGATGGGACACAGCAGATTTTGTCAATAGGTATCACATATGAGGAGATTATGAAGATGAGGGAAACAGATTCTTCCCATGCTGCCCACTGATAGGATAATAGAAAATTGAAGAAATCGAAGAATATAATAGTTAATCTAATTTAAAGAGAACATTCTTACAATTAGCATTCTCATACTCAGGAAGAGGCTGCCCAGGGGTTGAGGATTCTCCATGTGGAGAGGCAGTTAAAATTAGACTGGACACTTTTCTGGGTAACCTGTTGTAACTGACTGCTTTAACAGAGCTTGATGGTCTCAACAGTTCCCTTTCAATCTCAAATTTTGTAGTTAAATGCATTTTCCTTTTTGTCAAAGCTTCTTTAAAAGGAAATGCTGTTTCCTAGGTTTCCCTGGCATCTCATATCAATTACAAATTGGCTCATGGGAACATACTTCTGAAATTAAAATTACACTTGTTTTAAGATGATGTATTGGCATTAAAAATCTGAAATTACTTGAGTGTGGGGACTGTAAATTTTAACTTTTTATACATAGGCATGAAAATACAGAGAAGTCAAGAGAAACCATGGTTATTTTAAACATTTGGGTTTTTTCAGTAATGCAGTTATGCAGTTGCAATTTCAGGTTTCTGAGCTGAGTGCTAATAGTCACATTATATCCTAGGCTCTATTGTTCTAGTGTGAACATGCTGAATGCTTCACATGAAATGATTAACAACTTGATCTCACGGTTGTGTGGATACATTTTCATTATGTTTTGAGTATCAAATCTTTATATTTTGAGGAAATGTCTGGTGACAATTTTGAGTTCCTGTGACTAATCATTAGTGGAGCAACCTCACTTCTTAACCTCTCCTTAGCATTGCTTCTGTGAGGATCTGTGCCATGATGTTTACAGGCACATAAGTAAGGCTCACTATGCAGTTCCATGAGTTTTCCTTTCTCCCCTTTTTAAAAATAGGAATCATTTTTTCTCTTTTGCCAGTCAAAAGGGACTTCTCATGGCTTTTCAAATATATTTCCTGAAAATGTGTGCAAAGAATAAATATGCACACTGGATTCATTTCTGGTCCTGCTTAACGTCTTCATGAATGATTTGGAGATGACACAGTTTGCTGTCATCAGGTTCTCAGATGACACCAAACTCATGGAATCAAGTTGATATGCCAGAAGGCAGTAATGCCATTCAGAGTAATGCCATTCTGATTGTCAGAAGAAGTGTACCAGATGGAACCTCATGAAATGCAGAAATAGCAAATTCAAAGTTCTCCCTTTAGAAATGAAGACACATACCTTCTCCCTGGACCTGGCAAGATTCAAACTCTTCAATAACTTTTTTGGAGTGAGTGATAGAAGTCTAGCTTTGTTTCTGTAATCTTAGACTTTTACAGTTAACAGTGATCATTAGTCAGATGCCCTAAAACCGTCCTAAAAATTTCCTGGTCTGGAAGGACGGGAAGGAGCTAATTAATTTGTAAAAGTTTAGGACCATCTTCATAATTTATTCTATAGGGGTTATTTAAGTTTCTTTACTTATATACTCATAAAACCTATGTCTCTCCTGCTTAAAGTTTCTTAGGTCACACACTATAACGTGAAAAGGGGATGGTTAAACTGAACAACCCAGTCTCCCCTCTGCTTGCAATGCCTTAGCTCGGTACTAGACCACTAATATGCCTTCCATCCAATTCTGCTGTAAACTCTCCTTTGTCTTTCAAGAACATCAATAAGTCTCAGTGTGTAGAAAGGACATGCATTCCTACTCCTTCCTGACACTTTTCTTGAGATGTGATTGTACTAGTGGATTGCTGCTGCACTTCTCTGTGATGCTGGTCTTACACCAATCTTCAGGCATGCAGTGTCTACCAGAGGTGTTGGTTCCTTATGATACCAGTAAGAAAGGCACTTAGATCAAAATATCTCTTAAAATGTTATTTACTGGGATTGACACTATGAAGAAAGAGGGGACAGTACAGATAATACTGCTTTCCTGGGGACTTTAATTACTGCATCAGCAAACAAATCTCCAATAAACATGCAGCATGACATGCAGATCACTTCAAGGAGGCTTATACTATTTTGCTCCTCTGAGCTCTGACAGGATTTTCTTACAAGAAAAGCAATTCTATTCATAATGTCTACTGTTGACACCTATATAACATAAAACTGATATATTTGATTATAGCCTGAAAGTTACTTCAGTCAAAGAGGCTTATAAGGATAATCTATTTTCTAGTATTCTGCTTTTTAAATGTATTTATTTTGTCTATACAATTTATCTTTTAAAACCCTGATTATCTATTAAACATATGTATAGTTATTTAGAGTTTTTACTGACTGCATCTATGCTGAAACTCTTGAGATAAATTAACTAAAATGAAGTAGAGATAGGAAATTGAAAGATTTTAACTACAAATTTGTGTTATGCCCCAATTCAGCTATACTATGCATTAGTTAATTCATCCTAGAGAAATCTGAATTTACACAGTTTTTCTGCTTTGGAAAAAAACAAATCCTTCCCAATATTTGCCTAAAGTAGTACCTCCAATGTGAAATTATTGAAATTGAAAAGCTACACAATAATTTAATTTCAATTACACTGTAGAAATATTGTACAATTTGTTTATTATTATTATTTGTATTAGCCTACATAGTGACAATCAAATGATTATTTGAGAGTGCATTTTGTAGTACAGTTGATCACTGGAAACCTTTTAAACTTTAACATCATGAAGGTCAATGGATTTACCGTGATAAAGTATAATTTAACAAGATGGCCCCTAATGCAGAAAGAAAGAAGGCAATATAATAACCTGTGAAGAAATTTTTGCTTGAAGAATCAGGAGGTGATGTCAACTAGCAGAGATTTATTAGCACTTTAAGAGCCTATGACCTATGGAACTTTAAGCAGGAGAGATGTAGGTTTTATGAGTTTATTTGAGGACATATCCCTAATTAAGTGCCATAAAAAATATGCTGTAGAAACTCAATTGTTCTTTAGCGATCAGCTCTTCTAACATTAAATGACACCCTAAAAATTTAATGGTTTTCCATTAGTTGAAATAATGCTGCTTAACAGCTTAATGGCTAGAGCAGAATGCTGTAAATTAGATAATCTATGTCCTCATCGCTATTCTGGCACTTGCTTTGGTGAGGTTGAAAAGTCAACATCTCCCTGCAACTCCTATCTTTTTCAAAATTGTAAATCAAATATTATATCATTTTCTAGGTTTACTGCGATATTGACCTTCTCCAACTCTACAAGCATGATATCAGTCAGTGCTCTTTCACATGTCTCTTTCCTAGAATAAAACTCCCATTTTTTTAGTGGTTTTGATTGCAGTTCCTCCATTTCAACTGAGATAACCTTCGGTTATTTGGCTTCTGGTAATACAAGACAATTAAAGAACTTTCATGTAAAGTAATAAATGTCATTTGCAAAAATCTCTAAAAAATTAATGGTTGAGAACTATTTCTACTTGTCTAACAGCCTTCTATTTATGGAGGGTGATACATGTACACTCATTACATGTTCTCCTCTCCCAAGGTCTTTTTCACTGTCTGTTCTTTACATTTAACTAAATGATCTCTCAGGGTCTTAGAAATGTTCCCAGACTCTGCTATTCTGAGATTTGCTTTAAAACTTTCATTAGGAAAATAATATTTAAATTATTGTGGAAATAGTACTATAAATGCTCAGTAAGAACACTGTTATAGGGTGTGTTTTTTGTTTTCCCCAGGAATTCTGCTATAGGTTTTATTCTAGGAGTTAAAAAGATAATCATGTGATAAACTGCTCATTCTTTATGAAACTTGGACCTGATTTTTTTTTTTTTTATTGCATGATTGTGGTGAGGATTGCTTAATAAAATTCTGAGAAGATGTTGTAAATGTGTTACTAACTGATTGAATACCACCCTGTGGGAAAGGTAGCTCAGTTATTTCTATAGACACAGTGTTGTGTGTTCTTTTTCCATATACATTTATACAATAATTTCTTTGACAGGAATCTCAATTTCAATAACCTTGTGTGTTAATACTAGTAGTGATGATAAACTATTAGTGATTTTTGAAGTGTACCATGCTTGAAAGAAATGAGAAATCTACTTCGTGATGAGTCTGACTGGGATGGAGCTAATTTTCTTCATAGTGTTATGGATTGGTACTAACTCAGTATTGATAATGCACAGTGTTTTGGCTGTTACTGAACAGTGGTTGCACAGCATCAAGGTTCTTTCTTGCTCACTCTGCTCACACTCTTTCCCACCAGTGTTTTGCTGAAAGTACACAAGAAGCTGGTAATGGGCACAGCTACAATAGCTGATCATCACTGACCTAAGCATTATTCCATTACATATGATGTGCTCAGTGATACAAGCTCATGAAAAGGAGGAGGGAGGGCAATAACCAAGATTATGATGTTTGACTTCCTAAGCAACTATTATTCATGTTTTCCTGGAATTGGCTGAACATCTGGATGCTGATAAGAAGAAGTGAATTAATTCCTTTAGCTTTACTTGATTGCACAGGGTTTTTTTTCCCCACCCATTGGACTTCTAAATGCCTGAAGCTTCCTCTCAGTTTCTCCATGACCCATAGGGAAGTGAAGTGAGTGAACAGCTCTGTGAGTGCTTGACTGTTGGTCAGGGTCAACCTACTACAAAGTCATGCACTTGCTTTTACTGTTAAATGCTAAGATAACCAAATCATACCCGCTTTAACATAAAAGTGAATGACTTAATCAGAAAAGTATAAAATTTGGAGGAAAATTATTTTTCAGATAAAAGTTTTAAGAAGGCTAAATTAAATTTGTATCACTGTAGGGAATAATTATGCCTTCCTTTTCTTCATTCAATTTGATTCTATATCTGAATAACAATACCCAACAAATCAGAAATTGGTTGTAATTTGACTTGGATTTTGCTTCACTAGAATAAATACAGTCCAGGTCAAGTGGAGCTTTAATTGAAAGATTTATATACATTTACGAAGAATATTATTGAATATATTGAATATATAAATTTTACAAATTTACATAAATTGTTATAATCAGTATAAAGAATAAATGGAATAAAAGACATAGAAAAGTAAAATGCAAATACTCATAATGTTAAAACTATTATGCTATCTCCAAATAAAATTACATGCCTATATTGAAAAACAAGGCTGGCTGACTTGAACTTTTCTATTCCTTGAATTCTAACTGCTTGTAAAGTTTGCAAATGGGATAGGTTACTGTCTTTGTACTCAGGCATCTTGGGTGAAGCATTGTAGGCAATGGAATGCTCAGGGTTGTTTTTTCACTCCTGAAGCCAAATTTCACTTAGATGTGTTCATAAATTTGGGTTTATTTGATTGTAAATTCTGGAAGAATAACAACTCTCTCACCTCCTTGTTTTTATCTTTACCTCTTTTAAAGTCCATTGCAAGCAGACAATCTATTCAGATTTTTTTAGTGGTATGGGTAGTGTACTGGTTACTAAGAGAATAAAATACCTGCCAGGATAAAATATTGTTTTTATAGAGAGATTTATCTCATACTTTACTTTATGGCCATAATTATTTGTAATAGTGTTTTTTTAAAGTTATATTATTAAAGTAAATTGAGCTCATCAGATCCACTGTCAAAAATAATACTGTAGTGTTTTAGTCCCAGACAGCAACTAAGCTCAATACAGCTGCTTGCTCACTCAGCAAGGCTGGAGGAGATAAACAGAAGAGTAAGAGTGGGAAAACTCATGGGTTGAGAAAAAAAAGCAAAGCAAAAGCCATGCATGCAAGCAAAGACATACAAGGAATTTATCCACTACTTCCCATCTGTGTGATCAACTTTTGTTCAACTTCTTGTGCACTTTCAGCCTCCTGACTGGTGGGATGGAGTAAGAGACAGAAAAGGCCTTGATGCTGTGGAAACCCTGTTGAGCAGTAATATAAACATCCCTGTGTAATCAATTCTGTTTCTAGAACAAATCCAAAATATAGTCTTACACTAATTCTTATGCAGAAAACTAACTTTTTTTCCAGCAAAAACCAAAACAGATACTTACAGCAATTGAAGCTGCATCAATCTGCGTCTTTGTATCACATGTTTTGAGTAGAAAACAAGTGGACCATATGATAGGATATGAAGAGTAAAAAATTCCTCCCATCCTGTCACAAAAATAGTGGAACAAACATGGGCAATAACTACTCAGGTTTTTTCTCTACTTTCATTTCTTATTCAAGGCTTTTAAATTCATCACTATTTCAGGGGATGGTCTCTTTATAACACTTTTAAAAAGAAAATTCCAGTGAAAAAGACCACATACTTCCACATCACAGAAGAAACTTTATTATTAGTCCTCCAGTGATTTATTTTAATGAATATCAGAATTAAACAAAATGTGGAACACCTTCCAAATATGTCCAAGACTCAAACTCTTCAATAATCTTTTTGGTGTTAATGATAGAAGTCTGGCTTTGTTTCTGTAACCTTGGATTTTTGCTGTAAACACTGATCATTAGTCAGATGCCCTAAAAACACCCTAAAACTTTGTGGGTCTGGAAGGACTGGAAGAAATTGAGTAATATGTAAATGTTTAGGATCGTCTTCATAATTTATTCTATAGTTTTTTAAAGTTTTTTTATTTAAAAATAAAATTTCCTTCATTATGGTGGTAGATGACATAATTTTCATAAATATATTAAACATTGAATTCTATATTGGGTACTTGTCACAAGCAAATAAATAGATAAAAGCACTATGTTAATTTGTGTTTGAAATATATTGAGAGAGATTTGAGGGTTTTATTTTGGTTTGTTTATTTTCCTTCTTAATTCTCCATAGGTTTTCTGAACATCTGTTGAGAGATGTGTTATTGCAGTTTTTATATGTTTTATTTAAGCTTCATTGTTCAGTACCGTTTTCTGCTCTGGTTACCAGGTACACTTATTGCCTTCTGCTGCTTCAATTCAGTCTCCTGAAATTATTTTAAACCTCCTGTTGTTTTTAAATTCTCTGGATCTATCCTTCTGTCCAAGCTTAGTTGTGGTAGAGTTAGATGTCTCCTGACTAGCTAATATAGTGGATTTAGGATGAGAATAATGCCAATAACACATTGATATTTGAGTTCTTGCTAAGCAGTGATTACCCTTAATCAAGGACTTCTCAGTTTCCCTTGCTCTGTCAGTGAGCAGGTGCACAAGAAGCACAACCAGGATGGCTGACCCAAACTGACTAAAGGGATATTCCAAATTATAGAACTTCATATACAGCATATAAACTGAGGGAATCTGGCCAGGATGGAGTGATTGCAGCTCAAAGTTGGGTTGGTCATCAGCCAGCAGAAGGTAGTGTGCTTCACCTTTCTTTTTTCTCTTGGGTATTATTTCTCTCTCATTTTGTTGTATCTCTTTTTGTGATAATAATTACTATTAACATTATATTTTATTTTATTTCAGTTATTAAACTGTTCTTATCCTAACTCATGGGTTTTACCTTTTCTGTTTCTCTTTTCCATTCTACTGGAGAGGCAAGTGAGCACATGACTGTGCTGTTCATAGTTGCTGTCTGGGGTTAAACCACAACATCTTTCTACCAGATTCACTGGTCTCTTGCATGCGTGAATATAAATGAAATAAAGGAGAATTCTGACAGTGCATGCATGTGATTATACTTATACATCTATGCATATATCTAGCTGGAGCACATTTGCTTACTTATTCAAAGTGGGTTATATTTCAGGAACAACCATCTCAAAGTGCCAACTATGGAATTTGCAGTTTCAATTACATCACATGTTATAAAGCCATAAATTCAGTTTTTATTGTATTTTTATACTTTCCTATATTTTAGTTCATATTCTGTATTTCTGAAATCCTGACTTGTACTGAAATAAATACACAAGTATCCACTGATGATACAGTTCAAGGAGCAGAACTAAGAAAACAACACTTCATAGGAGACAGAAAAAATCCCCAAGAATTGGACAAAATATAATTTTGCCTTATTTGCATGTAGTTTGCTGTTAAATTAGTTCTCTAGACTTTTGTTTGACAGCTTGAAAGGCAGTTACTACTCTTGGCACACATGACTGAGGATAGAGGGACAGGCAAAAAGGATAATCTCAAATTAGACCGGTTTAAACTGGCATGGCACCAAACTCTAAGAAAGTATGTGGGGATTTGGCTTAGCCTAAAGGAAGTTATTAGCAGATATGATTATTCTTTGTAAGTACAAGGGGAAAATATTAAGATAAAAGCAATAATTTAAAATACTAATAAGCATAAATGAGTATAAAGTGATCATGTGTAAATTTATGTTAGACCTTAAATGGAGTCTTTAAAATACAGTTGCTCTCAATAGCACAGGATTACACTTAGATGATTGACAAAGTTGCTTTAAGAGCCATGTTCCTTGAAAAATAGAAGGGGAACAAAGGAAACCATAAGAAACTGAGGAATTTAGGAGAGGCATTATCTGAAAGTGGAGAGGGGATCTGTGTATCATTAAAAGTAATGTATACATAGACTATCAACATGCAAAAGGGAGTTAACATACCTAAAGACATCTTGGAAGATTTGAAGCTTAAAGTAATACAGTTATGAAACGAAAGTAGACAGATGCATTAAAGTAACAACATTGTTTTTTATTCCCTGAAATATCTGTTACAGAATTATGAGCTATGCATAACACATTGGTGAATCTTGGGACAGAATATTTTTTTTGTGCAGTTTTTTTTGTGGTGGCTAGAATACATAGAATCATAGAAGAGTTTGTGCTGGAAGGAAATATTAAAAGTCATTTAGCCCAAACCTCTGTAATAAGTAGGGACATCTTTATCTAGAACATATTCCTCAGTGCCTTATTCAACCTGACCCTAAACCTTTCCAATAGCAGGACATTCACAAATTCCTTAAGCAACCTGTCCCAGTTGTTTCACCATACCCTGCCCCTGTATCTTTCACTGCCTGTGCATTTCTTTCTTGTCCTTTAGTTTGACCCACAGTCCTTCACTCATCTATGCTGATCTTTTGCCTTTGTTTATTGGTTTTCTTACACCTGGGGATCTTGCACTCTATGAAAAATATCTTCAAAGATCTTTTTTCTTTGTCAGCTGTTTTGTGCTCCTTTATCCCTGAGGGCAGTTTCCCAGGGGGACCTATTGACTAACTCCTACATGACCTCTGGAAGTTTAGGAAATCTCAGAAATCGATTCTCAACCTTTTATCATTTACTAGACTATTTTTCTCTTAATTATTGGGGCTTTTTTTTCTTATTCTAATAACACAGGTAATTACAGTGATTGGAAAGGGTTGTAATGTGCATGATTCATTTGGATATCAGAATGAGCCTATATTTGCATTTTGCACATTCTTCTCCTTAAGTATCAAATTGATCCCAAAACTAAATAATTTAAAAACATTACCAAGTCTGAAATCTCAAGTGCACAGAAGTAGGAATACTACAGTGAATACTGCCTGTGGATATTTAATTTGATCCCACTGTGTGTAAAGGTGGTGAAGTGTAAAGTGAAGATTGCGGAAACAGTTTATCTGTGCAATAAATTCTTAGGCACCTACATTAAATCAGAACTCAGACAGATGCATGCAATTAAAGACTGGCTTGCTCCCAAGTTGAGAAAGCAGACACAGCCCTTTATAGGAATGATTTCTCTTTCACTTTGACTCCATGTCTTCACCCATGACCAAACCAGACGGGAAGGCTAGAAAATAAAATTTGCACTAATCATTTCAGGACTGATTATAGACTAAAGAACAGCAGAAGCAGGTGGAGATTTTGACAATATTTTTAAGTTTTCCAGGCATGCTTTTACATTCTAGAGAGGGAAAAAGTGAAAAACAGAGTCTCACACATCCTCACTTATCTTTAAAAAAAAAAAAAAAATTGGATTTGTATTGACAAAGCTGAACTGTCAATAGATGTAATATTAAAATAGGAGAAATTTTGCTTTTGGATAAAGCAAAGTGTTTGAAGCAGAGAAAAAGGTGTACAAAAATGTAAAAACACCCCAAAAACCAAAAAGCCTAAAAGGGTGAACACTTTGTTTACAATAGACTGCATTTTTTAATGCTGACTTTTTCACTGGCAGACTAGAAGTCAAGAGCATTTACATTTGGGAGTTTAGGTGATTGCTCACAGTAGGTGTTTAATACATATAAATACTATAAATACAAAAACCAAAACAAAAAACAAAATGAGAAAACAACAAAGAAATGTTACAAAAAGACCTAAGAAAGCTTCAGTTTGTGTATTTGAAAGCTATTTGAGCTATGTCAGAAATAAAACTCAGTGAAAGGTTTTTCTTTCTTATTTTTAAATTACTTACAAAATTATGGCATGGTACAAAAATTATGGGTAGAGCAATCTAGCTTAAAGTTGGTCTTATGAGAAGGAAGTTCCGTGATCAGAAAATAAAATAAAAAATTAATGACAATATATTTTCAGAACTAGATAATTTTACTGGCTTATATCATTAGAAGGCTGAGGATTTTATCCATCACGGCTCCCACTGTTTTTGCTATTAATATCTTTCCTTCTTGCCACTTTTTTTTTATTTTGTTCTGTTTGTTGGGGGTTTTTACTGTAAAATATTTTATTAAATCTATTCATCCTTGCTATGAAGTTTTTGGCAATTTCATTAAGGGAGATGAAACATTAATAAAAACTAAGATGTTCAGGAAGTTTTGAACACATTAACATTTAATTTAGTAATTGAATCCTGAAACTATCCCATTACTTGTCATAGTCTAAAATAGTTTTTGCAAGATTGGTAGTGTAGGGAGCTGTGTTGCCACGAAGAACTATATGGAGTGGTTTGGAGAAGCCCATAAAATTAGAATAAACAGCCTGACTATTTAATTTGTCTCTTCATCTTTTTATGTTTCTCTCTGAGCACCCTGGATAGTACAACTCTAATAACTGGGGACATTATGGCTGAATATATTTTGATTTTTTAGGGTGTAAGATAAAGGGAAAATTTTAAAACTTTTCTTCTGTTTTGATTAACTTTGCAAAAACAGGGCAAAAAATCTTTTTCACTTTAGAAAAGATGTGTAGGAATATTGTGGCTATTATGTTCAAAATCTGCAATATGCAGGATTTAATCATTCTTAAGGTACATACTAAGCCCAAACAAAATCAAGCTTCACCCAAAAGCATTATTATTATAAGATATCAAAATACCCAATTTATACTAAATTCAGTGTATATTTATTGAAAACCAATGAGCTAAATGTGACATTCTCAATTTAAACTTCTGCATGAAGTTGCCTGTAGAATTGCTAGACCTGTATGTCTTGACTTTTATACCTGCTGTTAGGCTAATTACTGACTGTCAAGATGATCAGATCAAGTGATACTAAGCACCAACCTTTTCTAAAATTGGTCTAATTTAGCCCTTTCATTAAGTTTAGCCTTTTTTTTTTTTCATTGTTAATACCCTTATTCTTATCCACCATCCAATGGAGTGATGATGATGTGATTTTCATTTAAATAATGGGGGGGGGAAAATAGCTGCTGCATATAAACTACTCTCCATGATATCTTCATTCTCTCAGGAAAGTCAAAGATCATTCCACCAACAAGTACTTGAAAAATAAGGCAAATAGCTTTATTTTTGCCTATTTCCTGTATCTCAATACTAGAAGCATTCTGTCTGCTTATAATATGGAGATTTTGTATTTGCTATCAGAACAGTTTTAAGTCCATTCCATACTGAAAGTGAGTTAAAAAAAAGACAACTTGTTTGTCCATTATTTATAGATATGAAGACCTTGCGCTTCAATGTAATACACGGTGGAAAAACAAAAGGGAGGGAGAAATAAAGAAAAAAGAAGAAAAGAAAAAAGAAGAAAGAGTCATTTTTTCCTGGCCTCATGTAAGTCACTATAAAATTTACAGAGAAATTAATGCTATCCATGGCCTTATTTTAAACCTTCTGTAAAAAACCATAATTTAATGCACCAATTAGAGAGTATTATGGTGATTTTGTTACAGACATTCTAATATAAGCTTGCTATAATACCTACCTTGCTGTAATGCATAATTATGCAGGAGCAAATTCAGGTTCTTTATAGATCAAAACATTTTGCTTCTTGGGATTGTCTTCAAAATAAACTGAGTTTTTTTTTCTTTTAGTGTTTAATAAACAGATATCAAAATTTATTTATGCATTTAACTGAAATTATTTTGACTTTTTAAATAATTTTCCAGTCAATAAGGAAAACAAAAAACCCAATTATTTTCATCTACTCCATTTTTCCTTACTGTAGAACTTCAGCCAGGTTTAGAAAAACTCTTTGGTAGCTAAAACTGAAATTGGCTAGTTCTGAGCTAGACAATTAAAATATAACAATTCAAACATCACACCCCAGTAGCTGCCTAGACATGCCTTATTTAATCTGAAAGTCGTTTGAATACCCCCAAGAGCCAAAGCTGGTATCAAAGCATACAGGACAACCACATCTTCACAAAATGGAATGACAGTTGGTTTTTTATTTAGAAATTTGAAAAATGTTACTATTTATACAGCACTGCTACTGAAACCACTTAACCCAAGAAATAAAAATTCTATTTAAGACACACACTCAAGAGTAAGCAACGGAAAACCACATTTCCCCTGCAGAATTTTCAGCCAATCAGCTAGAGTTTGGGCTGCATGATGGACAGACATAATGACAAAAGAAAGTAAGTTATTTAAAGGGATTTCTATTCAGGCTGAACCACCCCCCAAAGTTAGGGTTTAAAGGGAGAAGTTTAAGTGCCTAAATTTAGAGATATAATTCTATTTGAACAATCAAGTATCTGAGATGGCTCCACTGTCCTGGCAGATCAGACATAGGAACTTAAGAAAACCCACAGTCTGCCTGGTGTTCAGGCAAGACATAATTGTGTCTAAAATGACATTAAGAACATGCTTAAACATTCAAATCATGCTCCACTAGGACAAAACATTTGAATCCCATGAATTTGTGGTGGCTTTTTGGCCAAAACACAGTCACCATGTAGAAGAGAATTTTGATTGTTTTAAACATTAAGATTTTCATTGTTTGAGGACTCTGTAAGTCTTTACATGACATGCAATAAGCATTTTCCAAAAACTTTTCATTTCCATTTCAGATGGTTTACAGAACATTATAAAGAATGTGTAATTAATAAATTATGAATGTGTATCATGCATAAATAATAAATACTACATTATTTTGAACTTAAATCAGCATTTGTTGCATTATTAAAAGGTCATAAAAAAGGCATATTATGAAACACATTTTAAACTCTGATTGTCATTTAACTTATTTGTTCATTAAGCATTTTATACATTGGGTTACAGCCCAAAGGAGTTGTAAAACCCAGGAAAACATCTCAAAAAGTGTCAAATGTATCCCAGCAAGGTCTGTGACTCAATTTTACATGAAGAGATTTAAATCTAGGTTTGATACATTTACAGATAAACCAAATGTAGATATGTTTGTACTGCTAAACAGGTGGAAGCCAGGGATTTGGACAGTCAGTTTGTGCATCTTTTTTAGACAGAGCTAGTTGGAGGACTTCAAACCAGGACCAATTCAAATGAGAATGACCTTAGAATGAAGATGCATGCACAATAAAGGAATCCTGGGTTCATGTCCCACTTCCTAAGCTGTTTTTAGCCTTAAATAAATCATGTGTTGACTGACTGTCTTAAAAACTTAGTGCCAGCAGTTTATGAATGTGTCTTACAATGCAGTAATTTATGTTAATATCTCTTATTCTGAGCCATAACCAGTCAATAATGTGCTGGGAGAAGTCTCATTATCACTAGCCCTTGTTCTTGTGGGATACTTCAATTTCCAAGATATCTGCTGGAAATAGAACACAGAGGAGACAAAGCATCCAGGGTGATTCCTGGAGTGTGTGGAAGATAACTTCATAGCACAGCTGGTGACTGAATCAAGGGTAGATGCTCTTGGTGAGCCTGCTGTTTGTGAACACAGAAGGGCTTGTGAGTGATATGATGGCTGGGGCCTTTCGTGGGCACAGCAATCATGAAATTACAGTTTTCAGTTCTTGAAGGGGTGCCAGCAGAATTTCCTTTGACTTCTGCTGGGCAGACTTTGGTGGATTTAGGGGACTGGTTGAAAGGGTTCCTTGGGAGGCACTCCTAGAGGGCAAGGGAGATTGCAAGCCTAATTATTCCTCAAGAAGGAAATTCTAAATGTAATGTTCAGGCACAGGCTGGCCCCACATGGTCTCAAGTGGTATTGCACAGGTTTTAGCGCTGGGGCCAGTTCTGTCCAATAATTTTATCAGTGATCTGGATAAGAGGATAGAGTGCACCCTCAGTAATTTCATAGATGAAACTAAGTTGGGCAGGAGCATGGATCTGTTGGGGAGCAGGAAGACTGCAGACAGATCTGGACAAGCGCATGGGCCAAGGCTGACTGTATGAGGTATGAGAAGGTGAAGTGCCAGGTCCTGCCTTTATGTCACAACAACCCCCTGCATTGCTACAGGCTGCAGGAGGAGAGGCTGGAAAGCTGCTGAGGAAAAAAAAACTGAGAGTGTTAGCTACCAGCAGCTGAACATGAATCAGCAGAGTCCCCCTGAGCCAGAAGAGGTCCCAGGTGGCCAATGAGGCCAGTGGCAACCTGGCCTGTATCAGAAATAGTTTGGCCAGCAGGATTAAGGTAGAGATTGCCACCCTGTACTTGACACTGGTGAGGCCACACCTTGAAGCCTGTGTCCATTTGTGGGCTTCACACTACAAGGCAGATATTGAGGTGCCAGAGTGTGTCCAGAGAAGAGCAGTGGAGCTGGTGAAGGACCTGGAGTGCGAGTCTCATGAGGAGCAACTGAAGGAGCTGGACCCTCATCTGTAGAAAAAGAGGCTCAAGGTAGAATATATTTCTCTTTACAGCTACCTGAAAGGAAGTTGCAGAGAGAAAAGGTTGGTCTCTTCTCCCACGTAACAGGTAATAGGACAAGGGGAAACAGTCTCAAGTTGTGCCAGAGAGATGTAGGAAATTAGGAAAAAAGATTCTGCATGGAAAGCATTGTCAAGCATTGAAATGGGCTGCCTAGGGAAGAAGTTGGGTATGCTCAACTCCCTGGAAGTATTTAGAAGATATGTAGATACTGCACTTAGAGAGATGCTTTAGTGTTGGACTTATCAGTGCTAGATTAAGGGTTGAATTACATGATCTTAAAGGTCTTTTCCAGCCTAAGTGATTCTAAAATTGTGTAGCATCACAAAGAGTGATTATTGGCAGTATAATCACGGTATTGTTACAACATAGTAAAAAGATTTATATTTCAGTGGTAATATTACAGAAATATGGGGTTATGAGGTTTTTTTAAAGAATTTCTACCTTTTTTTTTTTACCAATCACTTCTCTTTCTTTTTGTGTAGCTACTTATTTATTCCTATTAAACATATTCTGCCTTCTTATACAGAATGTATATATCATCTGTAGCTTGAGTCTGACTCTCTGTTAGATCAATAGTTTTGTTTAAAGGGTAGGATGTGTCTAAAATATTTTGAGTATTTGAAGTTGTCTTAAAAACCGTCACAAATGGTGACAGATTTTAGTCTTTAAATCTGATAGGAACATTTATTACCTTGAAACTACAGTTTTTTAGATTACTGGGAAACAAAGATATTATAATGAATCTGAAAAAAAAAAAAATGTATTGATTCAGAAGACAATCCTGAAGAACCAGTCTTAAAATCCTTTGGTAAGTCCAACTTCTATTTCCCATGCATTTTACATCACTTCATTTTTGAAATTTTTAAAGGCTCTACTGTTAATCTGTGTTAACCTGCCTGCTTAACAAATGATCAATATTGTATGAATTGAAGTGATGTTTGATCCTAGAAGTTTCCTTAGTTTAACTTTATATAAACCCCCTATCTGACCTGCAGAACAGAGCAAGTCAGGTTCTATTTAATTTAGAGGGTAACATCCTGAGAACAGATTGCTTGTAAAGTTTCATTAACATTTATGTAAACCAACAACTTAATGTAAATTATTCTATAAAATTACAAACACCTCTTAGGAAATGGCTTGTACCTTCATTTCTTATTAATCTAATATTACCTGTTGGTTTGAGATTAGATGATTTAATGAAATACAAGAATATGCATCTTGCTTTTTAGGAGAGGCAGGTGAGCTGTTTCATGACTCATTAATATCAACTAATAACATAAAAAGGCTTCTGGACACCAACTACTTTTCCACCTTTCAGCAGAAGTTAAAATATGTACCAGTGGAAGAATTTTTGGTTCAAAAAAAGCAAGTGTACTGGTTTTGGCCAGGACAGAGTTAGTTTTTTGCAGTAGCTGAGAGGGGCAATGGCTGAGGGGGTGTGCCTAGGCCCCCAAATGTTATTCAATACATCACATCATTGCTGGCTTTGGCAGAAGATGCCACTAAGTAGAAGGGTGTTCCTTGTGGTGGAGAAACTTGGTGGGTGGATTGGTCCCTTATAGTTTATTGTTGGGTTTATTTCTGTATAAAATGTTTATTTGTCTTATATCTTTTGTTATTAATGCTGTTGTTGTTACTGTTTCCGTATCTCATTTCTGTTTCCAGAAAATTTTTGTTATCTCAGCGGGTGATCTTTGCCTTTTGCACTTGTAATTAGAGTGGCAGATGAAGTGAGTGGTGATGTGGTTTTAGCAGGAGTATTAAATTGGAAAATACCATTCCTAAACCATGACACCAGGAAAGGGAGTTATATCACTCAGACAATTCCTTTTAAAATGTTTCTTAATTAAAATATTAGAGTGAAAAATCTTTTTTTTAACCTTTATATAACATCTTGTTTATTATGCTGAAATAAAAGCTCTTTAACACTTAGCAACTTACATCTAGGTTACTAAATTAGTCACCTAATTTAGATGTTCCTGTGCCTAGAAAATATGTGCATTGATTGTATAGGCTGCACATATTGTTAGGGACTTCTGGTGGCCTCCTGAGGGCAATTTGGAATGTGAGGATTTTTCTAGTCATTGAATAGGAAAACGAGACATTTCAATGGAAAGTGTAAATGTTTGTACAGATTTAGTGAGAAACCAAATAAAAATGGCCTGGGGGAATATCTGACTGTGTGTATGTTCTGTGAGTCACATCTGATTATACAGTCAGCTAGGGTTTTAGATTTCAGAACATTTGCAAATAAGGTCTAATACATTTTTTTCCCCCTGCTTGTCAAAACAGTTCCCAGATGTATAAAATTTGGACTAAAAGTTCTCTTCTACCAGAGAGTGTATGAATTAATTTCCTCTATATTTTACAACAGTTCTTCAAATATTGGACTATGTAATACCCCAGGATAACAATCTTCAGTCTTAAATTCAAGCTGAGCTACAAAGGAGAGAGTGTAACTTCAAAGTTTCAGAACTCAAGTAAGCAGTGCAGGTCATCTTGTCTAAACAGGAATATTCATCTGGAACTTAGGTAGAAAAGGAAAGAGCATTTTGGAAACAAAGACAGGAAACATTGGAGGACTAAAGAGATGCTGTTTGCCACTGTAGGAAGAAATTGTTTTCAGCTCAACTATGCGTCTTTAAAATATGTTCCTTATTTGACAAGATAAGGATATTTCATTTTTTGTTATCAACCAAGTGGTTTAGTACTATAGTTTATGGTTATATTTATATAAAGAAATATTTACTGTCCTTAGATGAATTGACGTAGTTCAACTTGCAACCTAGGTTAGTTAGTTTAGACACCTTACCTATTTTTGCAATAAAAAGAAAAACTTAATACCCAAGAACTTTGTGTTTGTAAGAATAATCATTCACAGAGGACACAGTAATTCCTAAGACTTTTTAGTAGTCAGTTAGCATTGATGACTTCATGCCAATGGTTGTACCAAGCTGTAACCTTGCTAAATTTCTTAAATCCATGTGCTCTCTCTAGTCTATTTCATCTTACCATTGCAATCCTTACATGAAACATTTTCCTTTCACATAAGGTTTTTAGACTTCTGGGGTGCATTTTTGATTTATTTGCTTGTGTTTTGTTTGCTATTCTGTTACTCCCTAAGACTGTTAATTTTCTGTCATCTGCAGCACATTTTAAAGTATGTTTCACAAATGAAAATTTATATTAACTACCTCAACTTTAGGATGGTAAAGGTATAAGGACTTAATCATTGCCTATCTCAGAACACTGTCAAAGCCACAGAAATAATTCACCATAAGCTAAATCACTGAAATGTTAACTTGAGGAAAACACAAAAGGGAGAAATTTGTCACAGAATTTCTAATTCCTGGCCTGGCAAGATTGATGTGGATGTGGATGTCCTCCTAACTAATGCATCCAAACAAATATTCCTACTGTGAAATCGTGGGAAAGGAATCTGCTTATACACATGCCATCACAAATTATGGCAATGGCATCTTTGCTCTGTGGATGCCCCAAACTTGGACTGTATAAAGGCAATATCTCCAGAAGAATGACTCTGGGACACGCACCACTGAGAAGAGCAGGGCGAAGAAGGATCTGCAGGACACTGCAGGATCCATGCAGTGGTGGTGTCTATCATTTGTTTAATCTTCCTCTCTCTCTCTCCTCCCCTGCTTTCCTATTGCTCTCTCTTCTGTCATTTATTGTTAAATAAAATCTGCATTACTGACTTCAGCTTATGGTCTCACCTTATTTTGGGTGAGACCATAAGCTGAAGTCAGTAAATGGGCAGAGGCATTTCTTAATAATCATAAGGAAAGGCTTAAGCTTAATCATAAGCAAAGAATTAAGCTTTCATTCTTCTAGTGCCTATAAAAAATAGGAGAAGCAATAGAGACCTTCTCTTCAGAAAAAAAGTACAAAAAATGCAACAGTACATGCATAACTTTGAGAATAATACTACAATCTGACTTCTCCTGGAGAAATAAGTTCTACAAACTTCTGCACAGCTTCACAGATTCATCCTAATTTCTTTGCACTTTTCATCAAGTAGTAATCATGAAGATAGCCAGGAAAAGAGTAATCTCAATGACTATCACATGAAAGTGCAGATGTCTATCAGCTGTATCTGCTAAATGCAAAACATTAGTTTTTATGTACTTATAAACAAAAGAGCCTCGACACACACTTATGAATTAGATAGAATAGGTAAAATTTGCTTTGATTCTTTGCTGTGTAATATTTTGAAATAAAGTAATATACTCAAGAACTAGAAAACAACCCCTTATAAAAGGAGCACCAGAAAATCCTCACAACCCCATAATAATTTATGCATAATATAAGCTTAGTTACACAATGTGTCAAGTACAATTTTTGCATTCTGAAATTTGCAGATGATTGCTTTGACTTCAGGTTTTTTAAAAGGTGACTTAAAATAATTTTTTCTGTAAGCAGTGACATGGAGTAAAGCTGCATTTTGATGTAATGAAGAGTATAAAACAATGAACATGTTGATCAGTGGAGTATCTGATCTGTAATTCTCAATTGCTGTTGCTAATTACTTATATATTAAAAGTTAAACATTTATTTTCTATCTTTTGCCATTAAAAACAAGAAAGATGTTTGAAAATACTGTTGTCTGCATCGAATTATAGGTGTTATCTTTACCTAATCACTTACAAAAAATTAAAAAAAAATTAGAACTCTTCTCAGTGAGAATATTAATTTATCACTATTACGTGGGAGTTGTCCTCAACTGCTTCCTTATTTATCTGCAGAAACCTTTAACAAAAATTTAGTGGTTCTTATAACTAGTGAATTCATCCAAGAAATTGTAGGCATTAGAAGTAAGATTCAAGAATCTTATTCAATTCAGTAAAATTCTATTTATGCTAAAAGAAGAATGATTTGCAGTTCAAGAGCAGATTTGTGCTTACTATATGGAAATATATGGTTAAAGAGGCAATTAAGGAAAAGCCTTCAAACAATTTAGTGAAACTAATTTTTTGATATAAAAAATAACTTGGTAAGATAGATTCACATCAAATATGATGCTACCAGGAGAATCCTTAGAATATATAATTATTAGAAATTATTTGAATACTTTCCCTTAGTAGCCATCATTACATCTCTAAATGCCTCTGTCTTTAATAATGCAGCTTTTGGCTTCCTCTTTTTTTACAGCATTTGAATAGACATTTTAGAAATTTTTTTTTGGCATTCATTATTTTTTAAGACTTTTTAGTTGATTACTACTGATAACACCACCGAATAGGACAAAAGATTGCTGGTTTAAGTAACATTAGTACTCTTCTGTCAATTTTTTATGGTTTCTTCTACCTCTATATTCAAGATGCATCTACATGCTACATCTGGAAGCATTCTAGCTGTCTGGTTTTGTGCTGGGGAGCCTGGCAGGATGATGAGACCCCACAGGGTGCATGTTCCATTGTACCTTTTCTGGAATGTCTTGCTTGAGTAAGCCTTCCTTGGTATTTTTCTTAGAAACATTAAGCTAAAAACACATACAGAGTCAAGGTATGAAATAACAGCTCTGCTTTCTCTGTGCTGATGGATGGTGAGCTCTCCCACTAGACCAGGCTTTGCAACTGGTAGGAAAAATGCTGGTTAGCCCATACAAAATCATGTCAGGGAACATAACCTGGGCCAGCATCTGATTCTATTTGGTGGACTGGCTTCGTTTCAATATCCCTGCTAATTGCTAAGAAATTAGCAATGCTAACAATTTGCCTAAATATCTATGACTGCTGTATCATCTTTTTCCCTCCAGTCCCATAGAATGGGAATCAGGCATCCCAGGGCTTACTACAGCATAAATCTAGCATTTCTGAAAGAACAGTCTTGTCTGCCTCAAGGTAATTACCATATCTGAAGAAAGAAAATGTAGATATCCCCTGAGATTGTTTTAAAATCAAACTTCTGCATGTAGCTTAAATGTTGTTGCAATGACTGAAAACATTGTCCTTTTGTTTTCAAAGAATACTTTGTTGAAAGAAATTTTTAAGAAGTTGAAAAACCTTGTTAGAACGCGTCAGTTTTCTCTTGTACAGGTAAAAGCAGATTTTTATGCAATAACCTCTTATCATTTTAAGACACTTTCCTCACCTGGAATGTTAAGCTTTTCAGAACCATACACTAGTCCATATCTAATTATAGCAGACTCTTACAAAATACATGCAACAAGAAAATAAGAGGCTGCTGAAACAAGCTCTGAAGAGATAAGCAATATTTGTAACCATTTTTTCAGACTACATAGCAAACAAGAAAATTAACATAAGACTAAAACATATTTAAGCTCAGAAGAGTTCCCTGTAATAAAGCAAAACTAGATTTGTCCAAAATTATTTTTGAGCTGCAGATCCATGCTTTAACTTCTGGAGCTTTTACATGTGCAGAGAATAAAATTCACTATGAATACTGAAATAACAGAAAACTCACAAATGACATTACCACATCAAGCCTTCAAAAGGCATTTTTGGGAATTTTTAGAATTTTGTTAATTGATTGATTTTACATATGCTGTTTACTTGTATAGTCACAGTGGTTGTTACTATGCAATAAAAGCAACCTGGAAATTCCTCAGTAATGTTTCTTCCTATAACAACTTTTCAGTAAAAAAAATAAGCCAGGCTCCTTTCCTGAACCCTCTAAGTCCATAGGATAATTCAATTGAGAAGATACCTCAGGTTTCTTGTCCCTCCTGTTCAAAGCAGGGGCAGCTCTGAGATAAGAACAAGTTGCTCAGTGTTTTGTTCTGTTGGATCTTGAAAATGCTCTGCTTTCAGGGGAAAACCTGCTGCACTGACTGACTGCTTTCAAGGTGAAAATGCATTTTCATTCTCTGCCCATTGCCTCTCATCTTCCCACCATGCATCAGTGTGAAGGGCCTGGCCTGGCTCCTTGCTGACCTTTAATGCTAGGAAATACTAAATTTACAGATCCATAATGAGAATATTTTATATTGGCTCAACCTATGATTAAAACTGTAGATTCAAATCTCTTTGAGTTCCCAGTTATTCCTAATAAGTCTTTGAGTTTCTGACTCAAACTCAGAATATTTAATCTAATACAAGTGTATAAATAACTTCTTGAAAGATAAAAATAGTTTTCTGAAACTGTCAATGAAATTGTATTAAGCATCTTTCATTCATAAAGCCATTTTTTTTTCTCCAGCTTCATATATATAGAATAATAGTTTGAGTTAGAACAGATCAAAGACCTAGTTTCAATGCCCCCTGCCATGGGCAAGGGTGCCACCCACTAAATCAGGGCTCCATCCAGCCTGGCCTTGACATCAATCCTGACTAGTTTGGAAAAAGATTTCAGTTTTAACATAGAAAATGCAAATTTTAATTTTTTTTTTTAAACAGTGACTTTATTTTCTAACTTCAGATCAAAAGATAAAGTGTGCATGCAGCGAGTTAAGAATTTTTTTAACATTAAAGGCATTTGACACCAAATATGGTCAAAACCCTATGATTATAATAGGACCAAGAACTCACATATTACCTTGTTGATTTTTTTCTTTCTAATCTTGATCTTCTTACCTATATATTAAGTTGAAAAATATTTAATAATTAAAGCCTTTAATGGTTAAGTATTACTTCTTCCTGGTTAATTTCAGCAGTAATGCTAAAAAGACTCTGAAAGGGGTCTGCAGGCTTCCATTGCATCTTGAAGAAAACATGTTAAATTGCATTATTAACATATAACAGAATTTAAAGGAATATGTTGGGCCCCTGGGTAGCAGGAAGTTTGCAACATTTTTAAGGTCCCTTTCAACCCAAGCCTCTCTGTGATTCTATGATGATTCCACATTAGCAATTATAGCTCTTCTCATTGGATAGACTTACAGTTTTTGGAAAGACTTACAGCTTAAAAGTACATTATACATAGACAGTGTCAGTCATTTTCAGATATTCAAGTGAACCAAGATGTTGTGTTGCATTGGGTCTGGTGGGGATGAAGCTCATTTTCCCTTAGCCGTCCTCACACTGCTGAGCTTTGCACTGGTAGGAGGAAAGGTGCTGCAAACACCCCAGTGCTTTGGGTACAGCTGAGCAGGAGTGGCACAGCATCAGTGCTGGCTCTCAACATTGCCCCACCAAGGGGCTTGGTATGGGCCAGATCCTGGGAGGGGACACAGCCAGACCAGCTGACCCAAATTAACCAAAGGGATATTCCACACCACATGTTAACTCAGATATAAAATCTAAGGGAAGGAGGAAGAATGGGATGCACTTTTTAGTCTACATTTTCCTTCCTGAGCAACCCTTACATGTGCTGAAGCCCTGCTTCCTGGGAAGTGGCTGAATGTCATTCACTGATGAGAAGTAGTGATTAGTTTTACCCTCAATCTACAAGTGGTTTTCCAACCTATTTTCACTCTCCTGCCCCACTGGGAAGGAAAGTGATAGAACAGCTTGGTGAATACCTGATGCCCAGACTGCACATGTATATTTTCTTTCTCTTCTGAAAGAAAGAATGTGCACTGGCTACCTTAGTACAGGGAATACTGCTGACTTGCCATCTGAACACCTCCAAAGACAAAAAAAATAGTAATTGTTTCTTTATAACTTTTCTAAAATCAGTAGGTCATTTTAGAGAGTGAGATGGATCATCCTATTTAAATATCAGTGTCAATATGTTGATGTATAAAAGAAAATTATTCCACAGACGTTCCCTTGTTAATTCAGGCAGGTCATTATTTTCCATTTCTATTTCTGTTACAGGATGAGCTTCTGTGAAGGCTCTGTGGCTGCAGTGAATGTGCTCTGTGAATATCAATGTCTGCTTGATCTTGAAGGTTGTTACTGGGTGCAATTAATGTCAGAAAAGTTTTGCATATATCTCCATGTCAAGCATTCTGCTTAAAGAGACTCTTATTTCATAGTTGTTATCTTTACTTGTACATGTTTTAGTTTTGAAATAATACATCATGTAGCTATTTTCTTTGTTTAGTGAATTACAGCACAAACACAAGTGACTCAATAAGTAGAAAGCAGTATCCTCTTGGCTGTTTTGTTATTACAAGTTTTGTTTTGGCCTTTCATACCCATGCACAAAAGGGACTTAAAATTCTTACTTCTTTTCTGGAATTTGTCACACTTAAACAGATTCATATACTTAAGATAATTATAATAGACTCCCAATTATTCTCAAGGGAGAGGAAATAGGCATTTCTGGGGAGAAATTCTCATCTGTTTCAAATGTCTACATTAAAGGGAGAAGGCTATCATGCTCTTTTAAAGCTCATCATTTAGGGGTGTGGATTGAGTTGATGTGGTGTAAGTCTCTCCAGAGTATCTACACATGGCCAGATGAAAACTGAAAAGTCTGAAATAGAGACAGAGTGGTGCTGCATTTTTTTTTTCATTGAAGAAAAGCTAAAACTCATTTAGCACAATTAAAAAAAAAAAATGTTTTCCTGCTTTTCATTGTTTATCCCTAAATTAAAGGGAAAAATGTATAATGTGCAAAATGAATTAAACAGGAATGCAAGAAAGCTTGACACATGAGATTAGGTCTGAATGCTCTATCATGATACGATGTTTTCTTCCTTATACATTCAAGTGGTAGAAAATAACCTATCTGACTCCATATTGAGCTCAGAGGGTAGCACATAGAGGAAGAAAGAAAATGTCCTGCACGGATTAACAGGTGTGTGTGACTGCAGTAGAAGTTGAAGCCCATTTAAAATATACCTTTGTCTGTGTATAAGCTTGTCTTACGTTACCCTTAAGGATCTTCTCCATGGTCAAGTCTGCTGATAGTCACACTGTAATCTGCTGTGCTGAGCAGGAGACAATATTCAAGTGAACTGCCTGCTGAGTTTTGAAGGGTTTTAAAGTGTAGACAGGCTTCAGTGTTCTGTGACTGACCTAGCCAAATCCATTTGTATCATTTAGTTTGGTAACACATCATGAAACCGTATGGACCCACAAGATATTTCCACTGATGTCACACACATTTAGAGCAGATAAAATGTGTGAATAACTCCATGTAATGCCTCCTAGCAAAGCAATATAGACTTGTGCAGCCGAGTGCTTTTAGCTGGCCACACCTCAGATTTTTGTTAAGATGGGCCAGTAAAATTATGAAAGAAACAGACTATATCAGGTTACTATATTGATAGAATCATACTATAGAAAAAATTAAAATATATATTAATAAGAACTGATTTTATGGCATGACAAGATTTTGCTGTTTGTTGGGAAAATGAAGCATCCATCTGAAAACAACGAAAAAGAAAAAAAATTCTAAATCAGTACCATAAGCTATTAACAATGAAGTGTGAGAGGAAATATGAAAAATACAAGGAGAGAACTCAAATATTTGATCTGTTAGGTATATTAAAAAGTAGTCTTTTCACTTCTTCATTATATTTAAAAAATTCTGCCTATATTTTATGTAAAGAAATTATGTCCAAGTAGATATGCATTATAAATCCAAAGAAAAGGTGAAAACAACCACACAGCTGAGTGTCCCCAGGCAAGGTATTCTAGCTAATTTATACTGGATCTGTTCTTGGATTTTACTTAAAGGTATTAGTGTTGAAAATAAATATTAATCTTCAAAATGACTCACATATTTCAGGAAAATCACTTGGGAATTATTATTTCTGCTAGAAAAGATGGGGCATATTGATACCATACACCAGCTGCTAATAAACATAAAAGCATTTGATATGATGTCTGAAACAGTGTTTTATAGGACTGCTTTTAGCAATGTGTGTGCTGCTGTTACTTTCAGCATGTGGTAATAGCTATTTGCCATGTATAGAAGCCTGGTGATGTTCCTTTGTTCAAAACATGTTCATTTGCTTATGGAATAAAGCTTTATGTGCTTTAAATGGCTTTGTCATGAAATTGGTCAGAGTAGACAAAGGAAGGAATAGAATTTGTCCAATATATGAGTGCTCCTTTGGTTAAAATTGAGGATTTTTTGTTTTGGTTTTTTTTTTTTTCTGGTTGGTTAGGGTTTTCTCTTTGAAATCAGACTAGTATCCTGATTATCTTCTGAACTTCACTTTTCACCAATACTATTTTTCTGGTGGATTTATTACTGTATTGTGTTTCAATGTAGGGGTTAAATAGGCTTAGAAAATGGCTTATGTTAAAAAAAAATTTAAAAAGGAAGAAAATATTTTTACACTGTGTTTGCTCAATTATCATATTTTTTGGGGTGAAACTTACTGTGCCTGTTTTCCTGGTTCCATCTCACTATTTAGGAGTGAAGAGATGATTATCTAAACTTCCTCTTTCTCCCTCGGTTCAGGAGGGTACTAGCTGGAGATGAGAACAGAAAATGCCTTCTCTTGACACGTTTGCCAAGAGTGAGCTTCCCAGATGTCAGGAACAGAAAACAGATGTGAAACAGAGCTCAAAGAAGTTGGCTATTTTGTGAAAAAAATGAAGAATGTGACTTTCTTCTCTTTTATCTTTATAAAAAGAAATCCATTTATGATAAAGTTCTTAAAACTTGTATTTCATACACAGATTGGAATATGTCACCATATTAATACTCCCATATTTAACATAATAGTATTTGACATATAGTGTATGCAAAATATCATAGACTGACATTCACACTCGAATATCCACTTGTATAATTTTGCAGTGCATATTTTGTATTTACTTTTGTGCTTCTCTAAATTAATACCTTTTTGAGTGTATTTTTATAGCAAATGGTAAATTTTACATGAATGCACACCATTTTCAACTTCTGATACACAATGGTAGGAACCAGGTTTTGTAAGTTATTGATGAGTTCAATGTTGAATAAATAACAACAATGGGTAAAAAGCAAATAAGATGTATTTGCTGACAGAAAAAAATATTTTTGCAGCAGGGGAGACAAATCTGCTAGTCTGGTGACAGAAATTTTTGTAAGAGCACAAACTATCTGACTGTGAAAAGAAAAATATGTGGCGGCTTTCTTTTATTTTTATTTTCCCACCTTCAGAAAGCAGTGTGGGAAGATGATACAGAAAGCCTATGAAACAATCCATTTTATATGTCATAAATGCCAAATACTACCTGTCATTCAAGTACTAGAGACATAAAAGTAGTTATTCTCATGATGCTGGAAAGTCCCATTCAATGCTGAGGGAAAAAAAAAAAAGAAAAATCAGTGTTGAAGAGAGTGATGGGGAGCAAACGAATTTACGCAGCAGGTATTACATGAGTTTCAGTAAAAGATAGCTTTTGTATAAACTCTTCAACACACTAAAAAATATGTGACAGCATCAAAGACAGGAGCCAACTATTTCCTAAATATTGTTGTAGAACATGGACACAGGAAAACAAAATCTAAAACACAGTACTTAGGTGTTTAGAATCTCAGAGCAAATGGGAATAGTTCTGATTTTTTTTTCTACATGATTTCATGACAGATAAAACCCACTTAAGTTGGTATGATAAAGTTAATGAATGACTTCCTTATGAGAAGAAATTATGTACACTGGCACTACAATTCATAAAATATAATACTAAGCAGAATAAAGGTCTGCTCTGATTATGGTAACCCTTAACCCTTATGCCTGAAACTACTGAAGTCTCCTTCATTTGAAGTTAATTCAAAATTTGTGTCTTATCATTTATTGGCAGCAGCTAAATTAAGCATATAAACATAATTAGAAAATACTCTGATAGTCATCATTCTAATTAGGAAGCTGCTTAAAAAAAACCTAGATAATTTTGAAGAAAAAGTTTTGCTTTTAAAGAAAATTATGCATGCAACACTGATATTTTTATAACATGAAATCTTCAATTTTAAATATCTCTTGAAATTTTCTCTGCTGCCCATCAAACCCAAGCAAAATAAAAATGGTTAGTCCCACCTTTTTACTTAGATGCCTGGACCACCAATTCACTCTGGGCAGAACTGACCAATGACATGATATATGCTGCTAAAATATTAAAATGGTGTCTTATGTATTCTCTGTATATGTATTTCAGGTGCAATTAAAAATACCTTCATTTCATGGGTGATTACTTTTTCCTGGTAGCAAATTTATAATTCATTAAATATAAGAATGTAGCCTGATTGCACATGCAACATGACAACCCATGAATGATGAAACATTTACTTTTTTAGTGATTTAGTATTCAAATTCTTTGACAGGCACCTAAAAAAAGAAATTAGGAAACAGAAAAAAAACCCTTTAGTTAGCCACTAACAGAAAAATTAACTGTGAAGATTGTTTGAGTGCAAAACAAACAGATGAAACTGCAGTTGAAGCCTAATCAGACTCTAAAGCCTTCTAGATTGAAATTTTCAAATTGTAGGCCCCAAGTGGACCAAGAGACTCCAATTCCCTATAAGTATTCTCTGTAATGCCCTTTGTAGTCCTACATTTCCAGCCCCACCTTGGGCTTTGGTCATCTGTGTTTAGGGTGTGCTCCAACACGGTTCAACTGTGCAACTTTACCTTACTTGGTATGTTCAACCTGGAGGAGCCTAATGGGAGATGTCATTGTAGTCTTCAACATTCACATAGGGGAAGGGGAGGGGCAAGTGTAAATCTCTTACTTGTATTTGTTCTATCCCTAACTATTTTCAGTATTTCCCTTGTAAATAATTATTGTTATCCTCAATAAGCAAAGTTACATCTGGTTAAATACTGGTCAATTGAAAGTAGCTCTTTCTAAGAAAAAAAATAAAAATGCTTCTCTTCTTTACATGCTTCAAAATATTTTTAGTTTTAAGGTTTTCTCTTAAGTAGAAAAAAAAAAAGTGTACTTTTTTCTTCCCTGCAAAAAGGCTTAAGTGGAATGAATCAACATTTTTCAATAGAAGATTCATGTGTGCTCCAATTTTGCTGTAGAAACAGAAAAACAGCTTCTTCTTCCAAGGATGGCCTAATGTATAACTTGTGAACAACCATGAACTCTTTCTTCCAGGGTGACACAGCCCTAGGAAAAGAGTGTCTTCTGCCTCTTCCAGAAGGTGTCCTGTTTCTTACTAGTATATAATGCCCTCAATGGGATGTAATGCCTAAAATTAGATAAATTAATGCTGCCTTATATTCTGCTGAATACCAGTGTTACTGCCACTTACCAGTTGGGCAAGTCAATGGAGGGAATTCCTCTGGTACACTTACTGCTGGTACAGAAAGAAATCTCTACAATGATGGCAACCACTATTCCCTCTTACCATGCCCCTTTAAAACCTGAATCACTCTTCTGTCAAGAAAGAAAGACTAACTACTACTGGAAAGACTAACCACTACAGAAAATAAACAAGTTTATTAAACTTGTTTATCATAGATTTGATTAGATCTTACCTCCCTGATTACTGAGGTTATGCTGCTCTCTTGTTTTCCAAGGTTCCACTTCACTCCTTCATTTTCAAATGCCTCTGCTGCTTTCCACACTTCTCAATCAGTGCACAGGGGTGAGGAAATGGGGGTCTGAGGTCAGTTCATAACAGCTGCTCTTTATTATTCCTTACTTCTCACACATTTTCCCTTGATATGGATTATTCCCATTGTTGTTGTAGTAATTCAGGATATACCCCTCCAGCAGGAGATCTCCATGGGCTGCAGCTGCCTTCAGGGCGTATCCACTTGTTCCAGTATGGGCTGTAGCACACTTCTCTGCTCTGTCATGGTGCTCTCCACAAGTTGCAGGGAAATATGTGCTTCACTACAGTCTCTGCATGGGTTGCAAGGGAATCTCTGCTCAGCAGTCTGGAGCACCTCCTTTTCCTCCTCCTTCTTCCTTGCCCCCAATGTCAGTGGGATAGTTTTCAGATGTTCTTCACCACAGCTCCCTCAGCACTTTTACCCTCAACTATGTTTTTTCACAGAGGCACAATCAGCTTTGCTATTTGAGTTGTCTTTGGCCAGTAGCAAGTCTGTTGCTGAACAAACATTTGTGTCATGCTCTAGAAACCCTTGGCCTCTTCTCACACAGGTCACCCCTCCTGCCCCCAAAACTTGTGAATGGTCATCTAATACTGTGAGCAGCCAGATTACCCTCACTACAAATTTCTTCTTATTTGTAGTGATCTTAAAACTTCCTCCATCTGTACTTACATCATCACTGAGCTGGGTTAAAAGCAAGTATACATACTCTTTGTCACAGAATCAGTTTTTTCTCAGTTTCTTGCTTGCTAACGTACCTGTGTATCTATGCTTTGGGACCTGCTATACCAACTGCACACAAGAACTTCCCACTGATTCAATTTATTGTTTGTTCTTTGTAATGAGTTGAAAAAATAAGATCTGGAAAAAAACTAGTTTCCTCATCATTATCATGGTCATATGATCTTTTTTTCATCATGTACCTATTAATATGAAATCGAACCCCAGATGACAAATATTCAATTTATTGTTCCCATCATTTAGCATT
Source organism: Alaudala cheleensis (assembly GCA_013398995.1). NCBI lineage: Eukaryota > Metazoa > Chordata > Aves > Passeriformes > Alaudidae > Alaudala > Alaudala cheleensis. The sequence goes on from VWYE01007567.1 coordinate 45,174, forward strand.
AGTTATTTTAGCACTTATATGAGTTGCCTTCTTTTGTATAAAACAAAGAAAAGCAAATTCTGATTTTATTTTCTTTTATATTTTCCACAGAATAGAATTTTTTTTGTTAGAAAATTTTAGGGAAAAAAATGCATTTAATGATTTTAGACTAAGTGACATAAAAGTTTTCTCTTTAGAATCAAATTGTAACAATGGCAAAGTTTTTACCTTTTGAGATTTCCAGATGGAAGTCTTTCAGGCTGTTAAGAAAAAGATGACCATACCCTTAATGTGTCTGAAACTGCAGCATCAAAGTATTCGGGAACTGACAGACCTAATTTTTCACTTCTATGTTCTTATTTTTAAATTTATATTCTTGATTACATCTTCAGGATTATTACTCTACTGTAATTCTCAAAAATGTTTTCTCTTTCATTGAGACTTTTTAAAATTCAGTTCAGAGGTTTTCCTTATTCAGTCAATAAGCTCTGCAAAAGACATTTTGAAAAATAAAAGTAAAATAATTAATTAATGTAGACTACATATTTTATATTTAAATTTTAATCAGAGATTATGCACAAGAATAAACATCCACTTTACAATTCATTACTTCCAATAGAGAAAAAATTACACAAAGACAACAGTTCTCAGTGGTTGTCACTGAATAGCCTTTCTCCTCTTAAAACATTTTATTGTTGTTTTATTGGTTTTGTTTGTTTGTAATCTATTAGCACTTAAACTTTAAACTCAAGAGTTGTATTTTACCTTTCTTTGGATTTACTTTCTGCTTTTTAAAAACTCAATAATAACACAAATTTCTGTGCTGAATCTAATTCCAGTGATATCCCAAAACTATGAATTACCCTATTATCAGATTTTCTTTGGTCCCAGATAATGACTTTAATTTCCCAAGGAAGGATAACAGCTTAGTATCTTTATACTAGAGAAGAAATTATAACACTTTGTTAATTTTATGCAAACAATTGGACTGAGCTATTTGTTCTTCAAAAATATGCATTTATGATTTCAATTTTTGTTTTACTATCCCTACAAACACTAAAACCAAATCTATTGCTCTAATATATTGTTTCTTCAGAACATCTCTTTTTATTCTTGAAAAATAATGCATGCTGCATACTGAAGTGTCAAAAATCAGTCTAATAAGAAACTGCAACTTGCTCAAAATGTTTAAAATATGTGTTATTCTCTTATTCTTAAATTTATTTTTAATAGAAAAGTCCAAATTTAAAATATTTCTAAATGAAAATATTTCATATAAAAAAGGTGGAAATTAGGTTTGGAGACAAGTGGTAAAATGACATCTACATCATCACTGCAACCATTTCAAAAGATCTTAAAGGATGAGAAAGCTAAGCCAATTAAATAATCCCATTTTTAAGTTCAAATAGATCTATATGGGATAGTGTGAAAACATTTAGCTATTTTCTGTTTAGAATATCCCTTCAGAGACTTCTGTCAGTTGAGTGGATTAATGGACTACATCACAACTGAATGGATCATCTGGTGGCATAATTATGTCTTCCAAAATTAGCACACACCCAAAAGGGGTGTGTGAATTTGTGGCTAAACCTGATATATAATACACAATTACACAAAAAATTACACAATTTTCAGACAGGGCAATGGGCTTGAGATAGAGCTTCAACCTTCATCCTCCTTCATGGTGACTTGCGACACCCAGTGTCGTAGAGTCATAGAAATATTCAGGTTGGAAAAGACCTTAAGATCATCCAATTTTAAACCCAGCACAGCCAAGTGCACCAATAAACAATGTCCCTCAGTGCCACGTCTACAATCTTTTACACCCCCACTAAGATTAGTGACTCAACTCTTCCATAGGCAGCCTCTTCCAAGGCTTCACAACCCTTTCAATGAAGGTCTTTTTCTTAATGTCTAATCCCTAAAGCATAATGTCTAATCCCTAAAACATAAAACTCATGGCTATTTATTCTTGTCCTATTGTTTGTTATTTGGGAAATGAGACTGACCCCCTCCTCCTTACAGCCTCATTTTGGGTACTGTATTGCAATTTGCTACATCTGCATCATGGTTTCAGTGGAATCTTTATTACTCTGTTAAACAAGAATTCTTATGTAACATCCACTACGCACAAGTGAGCAAATGTGGTATTAAACTTTACATCCTCCATATATGCCATTTCTTAAAGACCATGGTCAGGGAGTATAAGATGCTGACATCTAGTCACCTCGTATCCATGATATTGGTGGCTGCCCACCCTATGTTTTTTCTTTCTTAATGTATGTCATTTTTCTATAAAGTATGCTGGTTCCATTGTTTGGCAGGTGGATAAAGAATGAAAAAACAGAACGCAAATTTTCTTGTGCAAATGGCTCACCTGAAAACTGTGAATACGTGAAATATTCCATATACACAGCATTGATTCTTTCCTTCTGTATAAATCAGTATACACACAAGCCACAAAGCTCAGTTTCTGGTTCATGCTTGACAGAAGATCCACAATGCTTGACTAGGTGGATCAAAGTTTTATTTCAAAATCAGTTGCCATGTATTTTAGAAGGATAAATTGTTTTATATTCCATTCAATCTGTTTGGGGCCATTATAGGAAATAGACAAAACTCTAAAATTTTTTGTAGTACAAAGTCCCTGTGTGATTTATGTAAGTATATTGTGTTATTAATACGAAACATCATAGCAAGTGTCTGTGTGTGTGTGTTTATATGGGCATACAAATTTTTCAGGAATAATAAACTGAAACTCTTCATTCTTAATCTGATTATTGCCAGCTCAGATGATGCAGGGTTTTTTTTCTAAATATTTTTAAACAGACTTGTACTGAACAAAAATAAAAGGAAACAATTCAATCTGGGAATGGTAGTTAAAATACCTTAAAATCAATAGATAAATATATATAATTTCACTGCATTAATGATTGCCCCAACCTTTTTATGTTCCTTTGAGAATGGACTGGTGAATCTGCTGTACAATAAGATACTTCATCAGTGTTCAGACAATCCTCTCTATATCCTAGTAAAGATTATGTTCAGCTGAATGATCAAGAGAGGAAAACCAAAACAAACCAAAAATTAAACAAACAAAAAACCCAAACCAAAAACCAACCAAACCCAAACAACAATGTACACATTTGCTCTTCTGTTATAACTATCACAGCAAGCTTTGAGTACTTTGTTAGATGTATTTTTCAGTTACTGCACCATCCTTTCTCTTGTCAGCAATACTGCTAGATAGTGCAAAAGAGTACTCCAACACATTTTAGGGGGCTGACAGCCATTCCACAGGCTAGCCTTTGTGATGATATAGTATATCAGGACAGCTTTTCCTCTCCTAAAATGTTTAATTAATTTTTCTCAAACATGGAAAAAATCTAAAGCAGCAAAACAAAGATACAAGAGAAAAAAAAGTCTGGATCAAATGAATTTATGGTAGCTTTTAGCTGATGATTAAAATCCAGCCTCCCCCCATCAGGTCATTTTCCCATTTAAAAAAACTAAGAAAATAATTTATTTTGAAAAATCAGATTTTCACAATAAAACTACAAGAAATACATACCTATCTCTGTTCTATTATAGAAACAGAAATTGTGTGGCAGGGGGTGAATGCAGAGATTGTTTTGAATGCTGTACTGACATGGGATTACAGGTGAACATAATGTTATTTTTTTTTATTATTACTGTAGTTTGAGTAGTGCCTTATAGCTGTGGATACCTTATTATTACAAGCTTTACATCTATGATTGATAACATAGCGATGGAAAACAATATGGAATCATTTTGTTCGTAAGCATGAGGCACACTTTGCTTGGATAGTAATGGAATTTCCATTCACAAGTCAGTTGAGAAATTGTTCATGGCAAAAAAAAAAAAAAAAAGCCACCAAGTTGTTTTATCTTTGTTTACATCTGCTTTAGGCTGTTGACTGATATCCAGAAAATTCAAATTACTAAAAGCAAGTGCAGAGGGAATACATCCTTTGGACAATCTCAGGTGTCTAAATGACTCTGCAACAAATATTCACACTGTGCTATTTTGTGCTGTGTGCCAGACGCTGCTTGCTTTGTCTCACATGAATCGCTTTTGGTGTTTTAGTGGTTGGACTATAATGGGTTTCAGGTTTTGGTGGATCTCTTTCCACTCTAAATCACTTGAGAAGATGTATTTATGAGTACTTGGGCAAAAAGGGATTTCTCTTGCAGTTCGTTTCCCTCCATAGTAAATGGAGGAAGTGAAAAATACTTTTCACTGCAAAGTTTCTGGCCTTGAGATTTAACCTAGGATAAGAGAGTATTGCAAGCATGAAAATTCAGGTGCAAACCATTATTTCATTTGAATATGTATTATATATTTCATTACTTATTTTTCTGGTTAGAAATGTTTTGATAGAGATGAAAACATCTTTTCAATTGATTTTGCAGAATTTAACTGAACACTGAGATAGCCTTTTTGTATCTTCTTGGTGGTTGTGGTGGTGGGTATTACTATTTGTTATTATATGTTATGTTGTTATTTTTTGTTGGTTTATTTATAAGGTTGTTCCTTTTTCTATTTAGCTCTATTAATGAGCATTACACAAACAGATTACACCACCAATAAGACAATTCATTAGTATTTTTGCATTTAAATATTTTAAGAACATTAATAGGCTGTAAAAAGATAAAATGTAAATGCTGTTGCTATTTAATTCTTCTAAATTACACAAGCAATATAAAAGTAATTGAACTGCTATTAATAGACTGTAATGGAAAGTGTACTAAAGCATTTTATTAGTGTTTAGCAAGATAATTCGATCAAGTAAATTAGATATAAACAAAGTTAGTAAAAACAGTATTTACAGACTGATACCATATCTATTTACTTACAATTAGTATTACCAATGTTAATTAAAGGCTTAATTATCAGATATAATGCATACATATGTGCCACTGGGCAGAATCACAAGTTTGAGTAAACAGATAATGTAATTCTCAATGAAGACTCTTGTCTGGGATTTCTGTTACATATTGCCACATTTTAAGGTTCTAAAACTACCTGAATTTTGATTTGTAAATTATATATTTGGTAGTACACCCTTTTGAGTCAAACTAGTTGCAGCCATAAATAACTTACTTCTAGGTTTTTACAGGTAGAAGTCTAGCTATCCCTTTGTATATTATGTGCACCTGGCTGAGACAAAAATAATTGGACATATTCACACATTCCAAGAAGCTTTACCTAGGAATATTTAAAAATTACTAGAGAGTAAAAGACCTATTATTCACCATGGTTTTTAGCATAACTTTTAAAAGAGAAACATAATAGAACAAATAAAAAATTATGAATCCTCCAAATTTGCTGCAATGACAAGGAGTTACAAACATCAAATTAGATTTGTGTCTATATATTATTTATAAACATTAGTTTGCTTACTAGTTCTTTCATTATTTGCCAATAGGAAAAAAAAACAACCTCTTTTCTCTAAGCTGGTGTGAATGGAATCCCTCTTACATTAGAGAAACATCCTATTCTTTTGCAATGTCCTCTCTTTTCCTCTATTACACCTTATTGTGTTGTTCCATTGCTTGCCTTTATCTTTACAATTAATTGCTTACACTGCATTTGGGGACAAGGTTTTTCTGTTAATTTTTGTTTGAAAAGTACTTCAGAGAAGAAATTTTGCACTGTTAGCATGTTCCAAGGCATGACCCAAATAAACATGATCGGGGTAATAAAGCATAAACTGTGTAAGACTTCTAATTTTACTGAACTTTTCTAAAGCATATTAACCCACAATGAACTTTAGTTCATCATGGGGTTTCTGCTATATAAAATTATTTTCCTGTTACTAGTATTACCAACATTCTTCTCCCTAAGCTGGAGATACAACTTTTTGATGGGTGGACTATTGAATGGATAAAGAGTTGTCTGAATGTCCTTTTCCAAATAGTTACAGTCAGTGTCCTACTAGAAACCAGTAATGAGTGGTGCCTCTCAAGGGAGGTTCCATATCTCCTTGGAGACATTATTGCAGCCTTTAAGGAGGGCATGTAAGAAAGGTGGAGAGAGACTTTTTGTCAGGAGCTGTAGTGACAGGACAAGGGGGTAAGGTTTTAAACTCAAAGAAAAGTAGGTTTAGATTGGGCGTAAGGAGGAAGCTACTGTGAGCATGGTGAAACAATGGAAGAGATAGCCCAGGGATACCTTGGGTGCTGTAACCTTAGGAGTACTCAAGTCAGGATTCATGGGGGTTTGAACAACTTGATCTAGTGGATGGCATAGCTTTGCACAGAAGGAGGGTTGGACTGGAGGATATTTGAGGGTCCATACCAATCTAAACCATTCTATGATTCTATGATTCCATGCCTATGGAAGACTAACCTACCTGACATTAAAATATTCATTCAATCTATTGATTCAATCCATTGCACATTCCATATGTCTTTTTCTTCAAATACAAAATGTTGTGTAGCTTCAATAACTTGTAAGACAAACAAGAGTAATTAGCTATTCAGGCCTACAAACTTTGTATTTTTGACGAGAAATGTTTGTCTTTAGTCACAAAATCTGATTAAATTATTCTTTTAGTAGTATGTTGGAGTAAGAAAGATAATGCTTAAAATCAGTCTATATATTCAAGGTTGTATTAAAGGTTGTAACTGCTCTTCACTAGCATTTCTTTCTCAGTCCCCATTACCAAGAGTAGTAGACTTGTGAATATTGAGACTACCTTTTGCAATTTAAAAACAGGTGTTCAAGATGCAAACTAATTACTGCCTTAATAATACACATGATATATATTTCTGTTTCTTTCTAGTTATCAGATATTATGAAATATCACCATGCATTTCAGTTTTTAAAATATTCTCTCTTTATTCTCTTCTTTGAACAAGGAATAAGCTATTATCATATTTGGGATTTAATTTGTTCTTTTCAAGAAAAGTCAGCTTTTTGACCCTAGAAGTGTATGCATTAATGATTGTGACACATATTTCACTGGGCTCATTTGAATTCACTGCACATTTTTTAATGCACATAGAAAAACTTGAGCATATTAATATATGTCTGGAAAATATGCAGTTTTTCCATAGTTGACTTGAGGGGCTGATTACTTTTGTAACAGTGGAGCCATCTGTGCGTTACAGTTTCATTCCATCATCTACACAGCTATAAGATTTCCTTCAGGCTGACTTATGGTTATACCTTAGAGTCACTCATTGGCTTTTAAATTAAAGTGTGCAGAAGGCTAGGAAACCATCTGAAGGGAAGGGTAAGAAGCTGTCTGAGAATTTTTTTGTATTTTGTTTGACTTGGGACTTTGAGCTATTCAGAATCTCCATATTTGCTTATGGGGCAGAAAAAAACCCAAAATAAAATCTGAGGGGTTCTGTTAATTAATGAAGATTCTGACATCTCAGAAAACTAAAATCACACAGATGTAATTTGTTTTAGAACTTTAATAAATCTGTTTCCTTTCTCAGCCACATATATCTGTGTTTAAATGTTAGTTTAAAAAACTTAAATTTAATAACCGTGTTTTCCGAAAATCAGCTCTTGTTGATTAATAAAAAAACCTTTGAAATAATTTCCTTTAAAAATATATTTCAGTAAAACAGATACCTGAGTTCATATTTTATTGCATTAATTCTGCATTAATGAACAACTCTACTAATGTGCTATTCAGATAAAAAAGTATGATTAATGGATATTAATAAATGTAGACTCAGAATATGAGCTGCTCTTGTTTTGCACATTGTTTCAGCATCCTTGGGAGCATCAAAAATATCAATATCAGTTTTGCAATTCCAGTGTTTATCAGAAACTACATCCCAGCCCCTAAGTTTTAGGTTTGGCCCTTCTGACCCTTCCCAGGACTTCCTCCATAGTACCAACATTGCAGTAGCCCAGGTGTGGTCTCATCATAGCTGAGTAGAGGGTAAAACTCACTTTTCCCAATCTGCTGATGGTGCTCTTCCTGAGTGTTGCAACCCAGAGGTCCTTGACTTTTGTTACCACAAGGGCATATTTGCTGCCTTATGATAAAAGTTTGGTTTGCTGGCACTCCCACATTCTACAAAGTTGATTTCCAGTTAATTGGAAAAGCAGTTTCCAGTTGGCACACAGATTTCCTTTTTCCCAGGTTAAGGACTCTGTATTCCCCTTTGTCGAACTTCCTGAGATTCTTGTCAGTTTATTTCACTTACCTGTTCAGTTAATACACCAAAATAACAACACTAAATGACTCCACAGTACTCCACTTTTATCCTTACATAACTTGAAATACTCACCGTGTAGACCTCTATACAGGAACTGTCAGACTAGACACTATTTATAACCAGTAGAGAGAAGTACATGTAAATTATCTCATTCAGAAGTATGCTTTCAAAAAAGGGCTTGTGAGTCAAGCCAAATCATGTAAGTTTCTGTTCTTTTGCTACAAAGGACGATCTAGCAGCAATGCCTACAAGTTGAGTGAGATAAAATGCCCAGTTTCTTTCACCTTCAGCATCATTTATATCCTTTAGTTGTTCAGCCCTATCTACATGAAGTGCAACCTTTTGGAGCTCAGTTAATCAATATAACATTCAACACCACTTTTCAAAGGAAAATGCTTAGGCTGACTCAGAAACTAAGTGTCTTAAGTCCTGTGTTCATTACTGCATTTTATGTCCACAAGGCACATAGCTGTTTTCTATGCATGTCTGCACCCACACAAACACACACAAAAGTGCATGCATATATACAAGTAGATGTATATATGTGTTTTTCAATATTTTTACAAATGCTCTAGACGCAGAAATGGAATGCACATTAGCTAAGTTTGCCAATGATCCTTAACTTGAATGAGCTGTGGACTCACTCAAAGGTAGAGAAGTCTTACAGAGAGATGTAGATATATCTAGAGAGCTGGACAACCAGGAACCATATGAAATTTACCAAATCAAGTGCCAAATTCGTCACCTGAGATGGGATAATCCTGGTTACACATGCAAAATGGGGGATGAGAGGATGGAGAGGAGCCTTACAGAAAGAGTTCTGGGAAACTGGCTTGATGGCAAGATGAATATAGTTTATATTTAGCTACTCCTGTGAGGAGCATGGAGTTGGACTCTGATCATCATCGGTACCTTCCAACTGGAGATATTCTTTGAATCTTTTCTATATACACACATGGATAAAAGTATGAATGCACAGAAGTTAGACAAAGAAAACTGTGCATGGTCCAAAGAATATTGGATTTTAATTCTAGTAGGTTTTGTATTATTTTTTTCCACTAGGAGCTAGTGGAGTGCCTTATTTCAACTTACAGTAAAAAGGAAAAAGAAAATGTTGTGCAACAAAGTGTGAGACAAAAAAGATAATTAGAAATTGCAGTTCTAACCCCAAAAGATTGACAAATACAGTCTAGGGAAGTTATTATTTTGATTTCATATATCCAACAACTTCAATCTCAGTGTCCAACATGGTTCACAGGCCATTTAAACAATCAAAAGAAAACCCAGTCCCAAATGCAAAATCAAAACCCCAAAAAAAAACAACAAACAAAAAAGCAAACCAAACAAACAAAAAACTACCAAATGAAACCAAAACCAAATAACCCCATGCCCTCCACAACTAAATAAAACAAAACAAAGCAACCAAATCCACAGGCTTCTGTAGAGCTGCTTTTCTTAGTCTAAAATCACAGTAGGTTTTCCTCATGGAGTGAAGAGAAGTACCCATTCTTTAAATCTTAGTTTAGGTCATTAATCAGATTGATAAAACATTTCATTATCACTCTCTCTTCCTCAGGTTCATGGAATGACAGAACTCTCAGCCTAACATTACTACCTTAAATCTCATTTATCACAGCAACAAAATAATTATCAAATTTGATATTATGGCTTAGAGTTTAGTACTTTTTGCATTAAAGAATCTGAAATATTTGATGTAGCATATTTAGAACAGGTTAAGATGTTATCTTGAGTTTCTCAGAACATTCAAAATTCCTTTGTTGCTATAGATTGGATGATATTAAAAAATCTGTATAGATTTGTGCAATATTTAGAGGACATTTACTATGCAGTTGTCTTCATTTGGATGATATTACTCAAATCCACTTTATACTATAGGTATTCTTCTTATTATATGCCACTAATTCATATATCTTAATGGATTCTTTTTACTATTTTATCGTTTACCATGCCTGTCACACTGCTACATGAAAGAATGGCACGACACAGCAATCGCCAGGGAAAAGAAAATACTTTATTTGAAAATCAGGGGTATTTTGTACAAAGGAAAGAAAAGGTTCTGATTGGTGGAGAAAGCCTCCACCTCTACACACAGACTGGCTAATACACACGCTTGTCAAGGAAATCCATCCCACTAAGAAGAATGTAAACATCCAATCTAGTTAGAAAACAACATCTGTTATTTACATGAAAAACCATGGGAAAACTGAGTCTAAACTACAACTTATCAGAAAGCTTAAAAATTCAGGGTGACACCATGCCTACAGAGTACCTGAGATTAAATGCCTCTCTTCTTGTGGATAATTAGCTGGATCTAATGAATGTGCTTTTTATAACTCAGCTACTCCATTTATTCTTGAGAGTGGGTCCATTGTTATTTACACTGTTTTTTCTGACAGAGCTTCAACATATTTTCAGGAAATTCCAGAATTAATTAAAATAAAAGAGGATTTAATTAAAAATAGGGTCATGAAATAGAAACAAACAAAGTGCAGACAAAAACCATGAATGAACTACTGTTCACATTTACACAGCATATATTTGTTAAAATTTCATATAATTTGCAAGGACAAATATATGAGTTAAGAAAGATGGAAGGGAGATGTTCTATGCAAATTTCATGTCTATGTTCTTGACAAAAATAGCCTAATAGTGAATTTATTACTCAATCAAATAATCTCTTTCAAAGCTTTTTGTCAGTGTTGGATCCATGACCATGTTTTATATAGTGCATATTATTCACATCCTGCTTCAGAAAGAGAAGTTCCTTCTACTTGCACATGTAGTGCTACTGTGACAGTATGCATATTCTTTAGAATTTGTTTCAAACTTTGTGAATAGAGAAATTTTATAATCCCCATTTTATAAGAAATAATTTTAAATGAATGAATAAATAATAATAAATACAAAATTATGGTAGATTAAAATAATTTTTTAATTAACCTTGAGTGCCAATGCAACAAGTGTTTCAAGCTACTAAGAATGTTGCTTAGTTGCAACATTCCTATTGCCTTTTATTCATTTTACTCCCCAAGCTTCCAAATTTGGATTACTTTTAACACTTCTTCTGCATCCTCAGTACTTCTCTCCACACCTTCTAATTTTTTTTAATTAGTTTTCTCATTGATCAGTATATAAAGCCAGGCTGTGAACAGCATGAAATTAATTCCATCCAATTTTGGCTTTTGCTAGTTCGATATCTAATCAGAGTCATAATTAATGAAGAGAGATACACCTCACCAGGGGGAGATTCAAACTGTCTCTCTTAAACATTTCTGTTAAAGAAATGTGAATTATACAATTATGCTCTAGAAGTTCCATGGACCTTAAAGAGAGCCTGGATTTTGCTTATATTATCCCTAAACACAGTAAACAAGCTCTACCTTCACCTGGGAGAAGTTTATTTACAAGCATTAAACAGTGTGGTTGCAATCTAGACTACTTAGGAACAGAGTATACACAGGTAGAGATAAACCCAAAAAGCATCACTTTGAGAATTATTAGGAATTCTGGAAATTTTAATATTTACTATATTTTAAAAATGTACATACTTTTATGTTGAAGTTTCCATTGTCTTCCAGGACAATTTGGTAAAATTTCATAGACATTAATCTTGTTCTGCCTATGTCCATTTCACATTTAATGATTGCAGTTTCATGAATAGGGCACTATTGATTCCAAGCAAATGAAAAACAAACCTTGCCCTTAGTTTTATCTGTTGGGGTTACTGTTACATGTCAACTAAATCTTGTAGTACTTTGATTAAAAGTCAGTATTTTGGGACGACAATTTGTTTGCTTGTCTTCTAGCATAACTTAATGAAGGAAACATATTAGATCATACATTTTAGAAAATAAATATACTACTTATAATGAGGAATTGTATGTTTAAAAGTTTTATTAACAAAATGTTTTCCCATTTAATACAATTCGCTTTAGAAAATGCAAAACACACGCCAAAATAATTAACATATTATACTTATTGTCATAAGAAAACAATTATTTTGAAAATATAATTCCATTGAGTGCTTATTACTTTTTCTCTTGTATATAAGAATAAACTGCATGAACTCTAAAAACATAAATGAGATATTTTATTTCCAGGTTCTCTTTCTAATTGGATAGAGAAATGTGTCAACACGGGAAAAAAAAGTGAGCCTACGTGATCTCAACATTTAAAATGTTGGCTTAAACATTTAAAATGTATGCAACCTTGGGGTAAAATACAGCTAAATTTCCAAGACACAAGAACCAAAATGGGTGGAAAAGGAAGGACTCATAGTGATAATCAGGAAATACATTGGAAATTACAAAATATAAAATAAACAGCAATCTATTCTTTTCTAATAAAAAGTTGCACGGCAAAAGAAAGTTCTTTGCCTTTAATGTGTTTTAAACATAGGAATAGACAGTGAAAGAAAAAAAGAAAAGAAAAATAATTAGATAGATAGGTAAAGCTTAGCGTGCTATTTCTGACATTTTTCGTCAACACAATAGATTTGATTTCCTTTTTAATCAGAATTTCCTGTGTTTAGTTACTTTGATTCTGACAGTATTAACAATACTTGTTTTATTAAGTACCTATGAAAGGAAGTGCCAGACTGTAATAATTAGTTTGAGTACTTTTATACATCTACATTGCTGTTTTGCTATTACTTTATTGTTATTGCATAACAATATTCTAGTAATATCAAAGATTGTCTTTATATTATTTTTTTGTCTGCATCAAAGCTTAATTAATGAGAAATTAATTTCCTTTCCATGTTATTTAGGATGCTACTCACAGCCTTCCAAAAATGAACTTTCTAATAGTGTCATGCTCCTCTGCTTCAGGAGCTATGGTTTAACCAAATACATGTAAATTAAACTTGTCCAGCTTAGGAACTGAATCTGACTACTCTATGAATTTGCACTATTTAACACAGACATAACGAAATTTTGGATTCTCGTTGTGGCCCAGCGTTTCAACTGTGCTAGAATCCAAGTCTTAGGCTTTGGTTCTCAGAGTTTTATAGGGGATTTATTTATAGTACAGGGATTTTTGCAATTCAAGGCACCATGTAAGCAATCTGACATACTGACATAGCTTTTTTTATTCAGGTTTTGTTATTGTTTTTTTAAAGTGAGAAAAATTAGTTTAATAATTCAGCGACCTTTGCCATTTCAGAAAGCAAATATTTGCCAGATCCTGGTTTTGTCCACTTGCATGCTACTATTCTTCCTTTTCACTGAACTGAAATATGTAATAGGTGCCAAAGAGAAAATAAAAAATCTGTTTACTTGTTTTCCTCTGTAGTATTAAAATATCAGAAATATTAAATATGTATTCAGGAAAAAATCAACCATTATTCCTCTTGGAAAACCTAATGACTATTTTATAACTCTGTATTTTAAAAAGTCATATGGAAATCACATAAAAGTAAAATGAGTTTCTAGTCTGTGCAAGAATATATTGTCATGACAATAATAATAACGTAACTTCATTACATATTTACAATTCATACAGCTATGGGATTTGAACAAGAGTATGTTTTTACACTAAGAATAAAGAATATTTTCAGCTATTTTTGTACAAATGTTCTCAGAATGCAATTAAAAAAAATGGTCCAGGGTCATTCAAATGCTTTTTAGATATTATTAAACAGAAGTTTATCACATTACTTCCTGTCCTTTCCTGGCACTTCTTCATCATAAATTCCTGTTCACCCACACAATTCTCTGTTTTAGTTACTCCTTTTGCTGAGCACAAATTTCACACGAAGATCTGAAGAGGCTGTACCTCTATGCAGTCTGTTTTTTTAAAGTGGAGAATTTTTGCTATTCTGGAACAGAAGGTTCAGCTCCTCTTAAAGCCAGCCAGACTCACTCTGCAGTGAAGCGCCTGCCCTTGTGCCTCAGGGGAGAACACCCACCATGGCCACACCACTCCTTCCAGCAGGGATCACCAGGCACCGACACCTCAGTGTGTCTTTGCTTGATAAAAGCCAAACTCCCTCACTCAGGGTAATGAAATTAAATATAACACTAAAGAGAAAGCAATTTTTAGGGTATTATTAACTGAGTCTTTCATATTACTTAGATAATTATTATTCCACTGCTATTAATTATGATGAAAAAAATTTGATTCCATATCTAGCCTATCAATATATGTCAGGGCACAATATCTTTATGGAAAAAAACCAAAAACCTTCATCTATGTGATCTCTCTATAAGAGGTTGTTCTTTGGGGTTTCTCTTGTTTTCAATACTCTTTTTAAACTGATTTGGCAAGTAGAAGGGTGTAATAAGAAAGTAGCTTAAAAATTGTTGGGTAGTTTTTGCTTTTCTCTTGATAAAATTTGATAAAATTTGCAGGTGTGTGTGTGGGGGGGGGCTTTTTTGGTTTTGTAGTTTGTTTTTTTTTTTTTCTTCTCTACCCTTATTCCTGGTATTATTGGAGTTATTGCTTGCTCAGGCTGCTTATGAAATTATCAAAAATGTGGACAAAGAGTTCAAAATTTTTTTTTCCCTACAATAATGAGCACCTGTTTGTTTTTCCCATTCTCATGGAATGTCACCTTTCCTCTTAGAGAGGGCAAATGTATTGTTTTGAAGTATTTGAAAAACATGCAGCAGTTTTATAACTGGGTATTGTCCGTCCTGGGAATGGAGATATGTTGAGAAGCCATTAGGAAGTGCTGAGCATTTTGCTTGTGCCTGTTGCAGACCTGCCAGTGTCTGGCTGCTCAGCAGGCTGCTCACTGGTGCTTAACTGGCTGGCTAAAACCCTCAGGAGAAGAGAAGCTCACTGGAGTAATGACTTTGTGTGAGCCGTATATATTAACAGAATTGCTGAATTGTTTTTCTGTGAAAATCAATGCAACAATGGAGAAATCTATTACCTCATTATTGCATACAATGTATAATTAATTATTTGCCTAATACTGCATACAAAATACAATTTTCCGTGAGCATATGCACAAGTGTATTGATTACTCTAAGAAACAGGAGTGTTCATGCACTTCCCTCTTCAGTTAAGGCGCTTCTCATTCACAAACTTAAGCACTGCCCATTGACAAGTTGATGCAAGCAACAGAAAAGCCCTTAAATAATTGAGGGTACAGATTAAAAAAAAGTGCTATTGACACTGGAACTAGGAAAAAGTACAGAGTTCAGGGAAATGTGGAGTTTTTAAATGCAGATATAGTTGAAATCTTTTCATCCTTTCTTTTCCCTTGATCATTGCAGATGTGCAAAAACAAACTGTATCTACCCCAGAAGGGGTCCCAGACCAGGAGCCAGGAAAATTGCAGACAGAGTCTCACTTCAAAGATGATATACATGACAGGGTCTGGAGTCAAACAGGTGTGTCTGTGGGAGTCCAAGACCTTGCAGAAAGTTTGTGTGGAAAATTCATACTGTCTAGGAAAGGAAAAGTTGTGGCTGCCCGGGATGGTGGCAGCATGGGCTTTTGTCTCCCTGGGAGAGTGGGAAAGTTTTAATGAGGATATGAATATGCATGAAGCCCAAAAGCTACTGGTTGCTGTCACGATGCCACTCTCTGATTTCTCTGTACCTGATTGGACAGTTCTGAGTTATCCACGCCCAGGACAAAGGTTTTAAGAATGCTTTCCCTCCGGGGCTCGCGGCTTTTGGGGGACAGCAGCCGAATAAACTGCTTGTTCATCTGGAAGCCAGTGTCCCTCATCCTTACCTCAGAGAAACCCTATTCATGTTAGAATCTCCCGCTTCCCTCCTTCCTGCAGGCTCACACGCACCCACGGGACTGCCGGCTCTTCCCCAAGAGGAAGAAGAAGGCAGGACCCACTCACACACCAGCCGGGACCACAGCAGCAGGAGGGAGAGAGGATAGGGGCTTTTCGAACAAAACGTGTGTGCAGCTTGGGAAGTTTTCAAGGAGAGGTTTACATTTTCAATAAAAATTAAGTCCTTTTAATACCATAGAGAAATAAGAGGGCTTAGGGCATCAGCACTTTGAAAAGCCAATAGATGTTCTTCATGGCTATTTTTCACCCATAAAAGTCCAGGGATGGATGAAGTTTTCTTTTCTTTTAGTGATTTTTGTTTTTCCAGACTGTTTCAAATTTTTCAGATGATAAGTTGCCATTCCATTTATGTGTAATGGTATCTCAGGATGTATGTGATTTCTAGGTACCCAACTGTACTTCAAAGGTGCCAGCTGCATTTTTCAGGGATGTTTCTGGTTCCCAGCTCCCGTTCCCAGGCTCACAGCTCCCTTGCTGGCAGGCAATTTCTCTATCAGTATTTTCAGCAGACATTTCTTTTCTGTTCAGTATTTTTCCCCTTCAAACCAGATCACTTTTATGGCTGCTCACATCACTGGGTAGAACTGAATCTGATAGAAATTATGTGTGTATGTCTGTCTGCTTCTGCTCCTGCTTGTGGATCAGAGTATACCCACACAAAAGACAGTACAGGGAGCAGTGGTCGGGCACAGGGCTCGCTCCAGACAGAACATTGGCTTGTTTATACAAAATCAGCCTTTTTTATTCCCTTTCACACCATACTGGTTCTTCCTACATAAAGCTTGATCCTTCTTTTTCTTTGCCCTTGTCTCCATGCTGTAAAAATACCCAGAATTGCTATAGTCTAAGATTTTATCTGGATCATATATGTTCCTTAAATGGTATCACTTGTGTAGTTACTGAGTCACTGATGGTCTTTCAAAGATGATCAATACCTCCCTTATTCTGTCTGTAACATTTGGCCGTTTTGCACAAATTCTCTTTAGCTGTGTCTGAGATCCACCCATCCCTCATGGAGACATCTGTAACATTTTCAGCTTCTTGATGTGCCATATAGCAGCTTTTTCATGTGAAGACATTTCTCATGAGAGTTTCAGTTAGTTAAACTTCAGGCTGAATTGTAGTCATTTGCCTTCACATGACAACACTAGTGTTCAAAGTAAGGTGGTACAAAACCCACTGTATATAAATAAAATATAATAATTTCACTTTCTGCATGACCATAGTTTCCAAACTTTAATTTTCTGTGGTAGAAGTATTGAAAGATTTTACAAACAATTTAACAGAAGATTTACAAACAGTACTAGTTCAAAAATCAGTGTAGCATAAAATCAGCTAAATTTTTTTCAATTTGAGAAATGTAGGAAAGGCTATATTTGGCCCCAGACCAAGAGTCCATATAACTCAATATCCTGAAACTCACAATGGTTGTAAGCAGGTGCTTACAGAAGCCTATTAACAGAAAAGACATTTGTGATTCTTTTCATATTTCCAGTAGTTTTGGGCTCTGAGAATTTCCTGACCCTGGTATGGTTTTTTCCATTTTAGTAGTCTTCAAAAGTTTACTCTTCCAGTCACTGTTGTTTCCCCCTCTGAACACTTACCGTGGAGAGCATAATGATATGAGACATGACAGTTCACATCTTAACTTGTCTAAAGGTTTACACGAGTAAAAGTTTTCAGCAAAGGAGGAGATGATTCCCAGTCACCCTCACACACACCATATATGCAAAGCAGATACTCTTTGACAGCTTTGCCCAAGCAACAACCCCTTATGAATCACTGCAAGTGCACCCTCTGACCCGGCAGGCGTCATGTGGGATGGTGCATTGTGATTCCTCCTGGTCCTCCTTGCAGTAAGACACAGCTATTGTCTGAGCACAGAGGTCAGACATGCAGGGCCTGCATCTCTCAGGGCTGGTCTCTCCTGGTGTCAGTCATCCCCTCACAGTGCACTGAAGAGTGAGGTATGTGAAAGGTGCATTTTCCCTTTGGGACTGCTTCCCCACATGATTATGCCAAACGACAGTTCCTGTCACACCAGCTGGCACTCTGCTCAGACTGTCACTCCTTATTCTGCCACTGTGGCAGAAGCATAATATTTTTGCTTCAGGAACTTCCATTCCATCATCACCTTATTGGCAGGGAAGTTTCAAGCAATGAACTTATACCTAACTCTTTATGCAAGGTAACTTAGGTGTTTTGAGAAAGAAAAATCCAGCGGAACATCCAGGTCAACTTTTTCTATCAGCAATGTCCTTTGGCAAGGACTTCCATCCATTTGCTACTCTTTTCATGAATATACATTTAATTCTTTCATGTTTTGAACCTAGGGCCCCTAGTTCTTGTCTATGCCTTTGTACTTTCTTCAAGGTACAATCCTGTACTCAGTTTTTATAAAAGTTCAGCATATATCCTTCCCCAGACTAATATCACTTTTAGAGTGAAGGGAACTAGGATAATGAGTTTTTTCTATAAGGTAGCCACAAGACTTTTGTTTACACTCTTCATTATACCTTTCTTCCTCTCAGGATATTATTTGAGAGAGAAATTAGTTAATTCTTTAAAATGTATGTAAACTATAGATTCTACTTCTTTTTAAATCCTGAAAAATCTCATTCATTGTTGGATAAATCTTATCTTATACTGGACCGTAAAAAAACAACTTGAAAAGCTAAAACTAGTTTTACAGACACTGAACCAGAACTATCTCATTTACCATCTGATGTATAGACCATTAATTCCTGTTTCTGACTAGTTTTATTTTATATATATAATGAACACAAGAAGGACTTCAACCATCTGCAGTTTTTCTCAGACAAATATGTTCATCAGATAACAGGTAGTTCCAGAAATCTTTTGATCTTGACCATTTTTATTTTTTTCTATAAACTGAGATGCAAGATATGGCACACTTGCAACAAGTTATGATTGGAAGATAATTATTCCATATATGAATTGAATTACTCTCTTAGGGATAATTTCACAACATTCCATTAGATCTGCTGTGGTCATTTTCAGAAAGAGAAAGATGACTTTTGGCTAATTTATTGACACCTTTACTTTTTAGTTGATTAAATGAAACAAGGAGCAAAGGAGAATGGAATTGTACTGGATTTGTCTGGGATGTCCCTGCATTCATTGAACTTTTTTTTTCTTGAATATGTTACCCATTAATTTTGACTCTTTACCGTGGCTTCATCTAATCTGATGGACTAACACATGCTGGAGATTCCTTGGAATATGAAAAAATATTTCAGATATTACTTGAAAGCAGAAAAGTGATTACATTTCTATTTCTTTAAGAAAATTGAAGCTCCTAGGAGTCTCACCAATAAATGACTTATAGAAGAAAGACTCTAATTTGTAAGTCAGAAAATATTGAATTAAAAGTAGTGCACATTAATGGTAGAGATTCATAAATTCCACAGGCCTGGCAAGAATTTTAACTAATACTCTGAAATCACCCAACAGAAAATAAATCACTTTCAGATTGGCTTATTTAGATTTCACTTGCTCCAGAGGATTAGTTATTTTTCATTTGATTTTTATATATTTATATATAGCCTTTTTCAGGCTAATGTTTTGTAGGGTTAGAAGAAAATATAATATTTATTGCTTTATTATTATCACCCCTTTTAATTTTTAAAAATCCAATTTGGAAGGGAGTTTAGCATACTATGTATCATAGATTTGAAGTAGAATTTTACCCATTAATGCTACTGAATGAACTTAACAAAGTTCATAACAAATGAGGAGTTCTGCTAGGATGAAAGTAGCAATTATACTGACTTGATGCACAGTAATGAAGAACATCTGCCTGTAACCAATTCCAGCTTTCTTCATGATTCAATAAACTCTGGTTTTGTATGAATACAAATTATTTCCCAACTTTGACATAAAGTAAATGTTATTTCCACTAACTTGAAAATTGTTGGTTCTATTTGCAATTTTTTTGTCATTTGTTGCATAATTTGTCTATAAAGATCAGTGTCTCCACTGTCTGTGGCCAACTGGTTGAAGCAACAATGTGAGCAGTGGTGCACACTTTCATTTTCACATTCATTACTTCAAAACTTGATTTCTGTAGTTTCCTGGACAAAATGATCAAGGTTTCTCAGAAAACCTGTTGATAAAACATACAGCAGCTTACATCCTCCATAAAATTAACTTACATGAATATGCTGTACCAGGTCTTTTTTTCTTTCATAGGTTCATCTTTTCAACTTCTGTTTTCATGTAAAAAATTAAACCTTCAGATTTTAGGCATCTTTTACTTCAAAATATACTGTGAAGATAAAAATATTTCAATGTTTATATAATTCCTAGTTTTAGGGGCTCACAGCCTGAGACAATCCATTATAATACTTCAGATTGTGTGTATTAAATATAAATTAAGTTTTAAAAAATAACCTGTTTTTAATTTGAAAATAATTTTTCCTTTTTTTTTTAGTAAATAGTGGATGTTATGTCAAACATACTTTTTATATTTTCCTGCAAAATTATCTGCCAACAATTTGTTATTTCTGACTGATCCATTTTTATATTTTTTTTTCCTGCAAACCTGGTATGATATTTCAACCTCATTTTGCTACAGTCGTATGTCAGAGAACTTACTAATTTGTCAGCAAAAGTGACAAGTTTACTTCTGAAGGAATATTTGCTTTGACAGTAATACAGCAAAAAAGAGAATATTATTAGTCAGAAAAGGATTTTAGAATATATCCTACTAGCTCAAGAAGATCCATCAAGTAGGGACCTGATATATCTGAAGTAACAAGTTAGACTTATCCCAATGAAAAATTAGAAGATTATGTATAATCCTATTAATAGTAAAAAGCCAAAACAACAAGATTTGTTCTTCTTCCTCAGCTTGAGCAACACCTTATTTAATTCCAAATTAATTTAAGAACTCTCTACTGGCAGAAAAGAAGGAGGTATTATATTCTGGAGTAGAAAAATAAAGGTTAACAAGTGAAAAAAAAAAGTTTCACTTTGCTTTGCAATAGCTCTCATGACTCAAAGTCTAGTGAAGGGAATTAGAAACTTTAAAAAGCTTTTCTAGTGCATTTTTCCCCCAGAGTTTATTTGATGGAAATAGTAATATTCACAGCATACTGATTACCAGAAGATGTATTTATTTTGCTGAATGCTCATAACAAATATGCCATATTTCATATTTTTTAAACTTTGCTGTTTCCAGAACTTAAATGCTTCTCCAGCATATTCTTTAAAGAAGTTTTAAAATGTCTGATTGCTGAAGACAAGCCTAAAGTTTACATCAAACATTTTTTCTTTCTCCATGAGTATTTGTCAACTACACAGTATGAAGCAACCTGGACAATTTTCCCTGGCAGTCTGACTAACAGTGAACTTTGCAGAGTTTTGTAAAAGCTAGCAGACAATATTTCTAACAGATTATATATAGTGAAAGGTATTTTATTGAAAAGACCAGGTAGAAGCCTTTTACTAGAATTGCCATACGTCAGTGAAAGATGATACTGCCAAATTATTGTACTTTTCAACAGTTTTAGTCAATAGCTGAATGGTGGCCTGCCTTTCCATTCCTTTATCAGTACAGAGTAAGATGACTTAAGAAAAAAATCAGATTTTTTTTGAAAGCATATGCTTTGAGATCTAGCATTCTTATCACTGACTAACAAGTTCTGTGGTATGTGGCCTATAGAGACTTTACTATTAAGAATTTTTTGTTCTTTTCTACAAGAAACATATGATCACATTACAAAAAAAACCCTTCTCGTTATGCAAGTAAGTAATAGTTTTTATCACTTAATTCTTAGATAATCCTGAGATGGGATCAGATTCAAATTCAGACACTTAAACCAGGTTCTTCCTAAGACTGATTTGAAATAAAAGTAAGGTTTTAGACTAGTTAGACATACATTGAAACCTACAGGTATTGATTACAAACTGGTCAATACAGTGAGATTTAGTGAGGAGGTGAAAAGGTTTTTAATTGTTTAATATCTGAACATTTAGGCAATTACATCTCTCCTGGTCCCAAGCTTCCACTATTAGCATATTAGTTCTCCAACAGAGAAATCTAACCTGTTAGACTGATGTGCATATCTTGGATATATCAGAAAATACCAGATTTCTTTTCTGATGCCCAAGTCTCCACTCAAACCCTGAGTCATTGAAGAAAACCCAAAGCAAAATCAAGACTATAGAGCTTCAGCTGAATTACAGCTGAATTCAATGTCCAAGCAGTCATCCTTCAAATTAATTGAAAACAATTTACATGAACTGATGGTAAATTCAAAGTATTAATATTGAGGTGAATTTCACAGGGCTTTTGATATCTTAAGTACAGAAATCAATACTTGAAATTAGTTGTCCCTTCATACAAAATGTAGAATAACAAGTGTCTTTAGGAAAATATTTCAATATTTCATTGTCAATAAGTAAAAAAATCTGGTTTTTTTCTCAGAATTGATTTTGAACAGAGTGCAGAAAGTTTTGGGTTCAATATTTATTAGCAAGATTAATACATGTATACAAAATCTGTACAGATCTGAGGGTTTATGTTTAGGTTCATTTAATATAATTTTAATGATTCATAGTCACATGATTGAATACAGTTCTGAAATTTTAAATACATCAACAGGGAAGCAACATGTGCAGAAATGTGCTTGACAGTTTATAGGCACTGTTTAGGCACCTAAATATTCTGGGAATTAGTATTGTCAAAGAACATGACTGTGCCCAGTGCTGCAAACAGGTGAGGATAGCTACAGGAGGCTCCCAGCTTCCAGCAGACTACAGAAACGTTTAAGAAGTTCTGTCACTTATTCCTGATGAAACGGGGCTTTGAGCTTTTGTTCCACCTAAACAAAGGAGGGGCAGTGCCCTTTCAGCAGGTGCTGCAGGGAGGACCGGTGTTACTGCCAGTCAACAAAAGCAGTGATTTTCACAGAACAGAGTCTAAGGCCTCTTGCTGAGATTGGAGAAGTGGTATCCTTGCTAGCAAGTGTGTGCTGGGGAAAAATCTGCATTGCCAAGTAGCTGCTGGAGGAGCTCAGTGGACTGCACAACACTGAAGACATTTTTAAGGAGGTTGTCTGGATCTTCCTTATAATACTGCAGCTACAATAGCCTACATGCTCAGCTGTACTGAAGCAGGCACAGGCAGAGTCTGTGCTCTCTGAGCTGGGAAATGGAGACTCCCATAATGGAAAAGTCTGGGAGCTTTTAACTACTGTCACAAGGAAAAAGTCCACCTAAATTGATTCTTGTAGGAGAATCTATACAACAATGTATATGAAACTACAGAAGAATTTCAGTATCCTGGTAGCAGATAAGGGGCTGGAAGCTGTGTTCAAGGATGCACCCAAGCAGGCTGGATCTGAATTGTATAGCAGCACAGAGAGGAAAATGAATGAGTGACAGCAGTGGGAGACTCCAGGGAAGGGAGGCTGCCATCTGCTGACCTAACCTATTTTTTGAAAGATTTACTGCTCAGATCTGGAATGCTGTGAACAGACTGATAAGGCTCTGCTCTTGATTCTCCTCCACGAAAGCATCAACTTTACTGTCAGGAGAGGCCGGCTGAACAGCAAGTGTCAACATGAGGCACTGGGGCTGAGGATCAAGGGCATGGGGACCCAGGAGGTTTTCTCCGCAATGCTGCAGGTGAGGGGGAAGGGTTGAGGAGCAGAGAGGAAGAGTGGGAAGTTTCTGCAGGCCAGCAACTAGCTGCACATTTTGTAGTCATATCAAAAGTTTTGTTTTTACGACCAAGGCACCCTCATTGACGACCAAGAGAGCAGAGTTAAGAAAAGAAAGGATTGAACTGACCGAATGGGAAAAAAAACTTTTATCAATTGGCTGGTTAGACTGTTTAGAACAGCTTTAAACTAGGAGTGATGGGAGTGGGACGTGGCAATCTGCTATCATATAAGTGGATGAACACTGGGAAAAGCAAAGCATTCTTAGCTCTTTTGTATTTTTCTTCTGTGTTCCCATTCTTCTCCCACTGAGATTATGCTTACATTCTTTTTTTTTTTTTTTATTATATTTTACAACTTATTCTGTTCTTCAGTTGGAATTGGACAAGATAATAAATCTTACAAGCTAGATAATTAAGTATGGTCAGTTCTAACTAAATCTACTATTGTGTTGCCTATCAAGAAGTGTGTTTGGGTCTGATTTTCTACAGTGTTCTCAGTCCCTTACTTCTCTGTCACTTACTGTTTTGTCAATATTTCACTATGTTTATATATCCCGAAGTCAATCATCTCTCTTCCCCAGTTTATATAAAAATTTTACTATAAAACAAAAGCAGATCATCAACACTTTCTTTTCTTTTTTTCATGACACTTTTCTGACTGAAAGACCTAACACTTTGTTGTTGATTTTTTTTCTCTGTATTCTGTATTGGAGATAGTCAGTATCCATAACAAAGAAGTTTGAGTCCAGAGGCTTGGGTAACCAAATTTCAAACTGCAACATGGCAACAGAGAAACTTTCATAGAACAACGTAATTTGCCTCGCAAAGATGATGGCACGATGAAAGGAAAGGTTTTATTTCTTTTTATTCCTGGAATTGGAAATTGGAAATTTCTAATAAAGCCTCCTT
The DNA here is from genome assembly GCA_013398995.1 of Alaudala cheleensis. Classification (NCBI taxonomy): domain Eukaryota; kingdom Metazoa; phylum Chordata; class Aves; order Passeriformes; family Alaudidae; genus Alaudala; species Alaudala cheleensis. Next base: position 69,742 of record VWYE01007567.1, read on the forward strand.
TGCCCTGTGATAAACATAAAATAACACAGAAATGTAGCATATATAAGCAAGTATTACAAGTACCAAAAAAACCCCATCAAAACCAAGGAAAAACTTCACCTATTAAACTTCTGTCCTATGACATTTCTCATTTCCTCTTGTAATCATGCTGAAGTGCACTTTTAGTTATCATTGCTTAATTACAGAATAGGTGTTAATCTTCCAGTTAGAAACAAATATTTAATTGCATAATTCACTTATTTTTGCTAAAGAACTTGCTCAAGTTTTTGCATTATAAAACTTACAGCTAAAACATGATCTAGGGATACAAATACACTCTTTTTTTTTTCCCTTAACTCTTGCTTTTACAAGATTAGAAATATCTGCATATAAATCTCCATATGTTCTCCAGTCACCTGGCATCTGCAGAGATTTTGGTATAAATCTCATATATCTAGTTATTGAGATTCTGATCATAGTGTGCGTACACACATTAATGAACACTAGAAATCTCCTTAAGAATGACAAATGCCTTGGTTTTAGACCATTATTCAACAAGAGCCTACAAACTCTCACCATCACTTGCATGTCCCAGTCATTCAGAAGCACAGCTATGGGAAACCAGGCTTCACTAGGTTCCTGTGTGCATACCATGTGTTGTTAACTGTAGACATAGTTCTGGTAACTTCCTCGTAATGAAATGGATTTATTTTTACCTTCCTGCAAAGCTGATGTTGATTTCTGGAGGCTCACATTCATATCAGAATATACTTTCCTTTTATTGGCAACTTTCATTGGTTAAATGTACCATTTTAACACCATATCTAAATTGTTCTTTTGTCTTTTTGCTAACCAAATACCACCCCTTCTGGTTGCATGTAAATCTCCAGAAGCATTCTATTGTCCCTGTCACATTTTAAAGAAAACATTTATCTCCCATTCAGTATATTTTTATTTTCATAACCTAACTCTCAAAACCTAGACTTAATAAAGAATAAACTTGTCATAATTATTAACATTTGACATTGTGTACTCAGAAGCACTTTGGTTACTAAAGTAGCAACAGCATCTCAAATAACAATATTCCTGCTGCTAAAAGCTTTAGATAGCAATCGTTTGTGCAGTTCTGTTACCAAACTTGTCAGCCTAATGTCCACCCTTGAATTTAATACTGTCTCATTTTATTTTCATAGTTTTGAGTTTGTCTTACAGATATGAACTGGGTGGCAGGCACCTTATTAAAAGTAAATCTTACTTTTAATAAGATTTTGGCAAGGACTAGGAGGCAGAAATTTCAATTATCTTCTGTCAGATAATTGAAAGAAAAAAGGCATAATTTAATTTGTCATGTTTTTCATATCAGATTTATCCATATGTATTAGACTCTCTCCTCCATGAAACTTCTATCACCCCTGTGGTGTTGTAGATAATAGCTCTGTGTGGAATGATTTCAACGTTTGGTCAATATATTTTTAGCAATAAAAAAGACCTATTGTTCCTCATTATGAGTACCACTTTAATTGCACAATGTAAGCTATTCATCCTCAGTGCTGTATCCTGTTCAGTCATATTGCAACTATTGCTTTACATTTTTATTTCTTAGAGACTTTGAAGAGATTGTGTCAGCAGTTTGAAGACTGTGAAAAGTAAAGTAAATAATAAGTTTAATCGCTGAAGGAAATTCACCTTCATCCATACTAAGGGTGGAACTCATCCGCCTAAGAATAAATATCTGGTGTGCTTTAATATTCCCTGAGTTGGGCTATTTAACCATGTATTGCTCTTCTAGATGAGCACGTGTCTCTGGGTCCTTCATCATATTTGACAGCCTTTGCAGCTGTCTCTCATACCTGAAAGCACCTTGATGAAGCAGTGACAATGTTTGGAGAACTCAGCTGTAGATTAAGGTATACACAACTTGATGGGTATGCTGGATATTTTATTTTACATACACCACTCAGATTTACAATCTGTGTTAGTAGAAAACCAGAAGAATAATTAGATAATATGCTATTTGTTATTGTCCAACACTGAAAGAACAGATATTAAAAGAAGAAAAATTAATAGAAAGAAAAAAAACAAAAGGCCAATGTCTTAAAGCAGGTTTGTGGTATGTGCTGGCTTAACTCTCTCATTTCCTGATTAATTTGCCCTTATTATGCATAGCAGCTTATTCTCTATGAACAGAATAAAAACAAACTCAGAAGTTCTTATGGTAAATTTCTGTAAAAAAATTGAATTGAAGAATTTGGTTTTTGAGAAAAATTTGGTAGAACATTCCCTCCCAAGAAGTGTGGGATAAAACCAGTTAATCCTCTCCCACACAGAGAATATCTGGAACTTCCAGAATGAAAAGAACCTGTAATTCCTACAAGACTCTAAGGGCCAGAGGAACTCTGCTAATGTTCAAGTCTTTAAGGTTATTTAACAGTCTGTGAACATGTGTGAAATTTATGACAAAAGCATTGCCATGACACACCAAATCACAATGCTCTTAAATCTTATTTGTAAGTAATTTAAACATATGGTTGTATTATAAGAATATTATTTGACCCTCAAATAGTTTTTGAATTGGCATGCAGCTATCAGAAACATAGACCAGATGTTCTAAACAGGTAAGAGCAGCAACTGAGTCAGAACTTTTTACTCTAATGGTTTGACAACTATTGTTTTGGATGGAGGCTTAACTCTTATTTGGAATTTGTATTTACCCACCAAATACAATTGTCACAATTAAAAATGAAGAATTATACTTAAACCAAAATTCTTAATTAAATCGTTTTGCAAATCTTTTCAATGTAATTTCAATGGGATGAGTTATATAGACTCTAAACCGATTTTATTTGTGCTACAAAGCAAAGCTTCAAACACTTTTTAATTTCTTTTACCTCTAGGATTCAGGCTCAGAGTTCCACCATTATCACTGTAAATTTCTTAAATTACAGTGTTAAGAATTAATGAAAGACATACTTTATCAACATATAGCTTCCCCTTTCAGGTTTCATTTTCTTCATTTATTTTTAATGCAGTACTTTAATAGTTACCACTAATCTCATACACTTTATCATAAATTTATTGCTGTTTTCTGTGTCAGTGACAACATTATTTGTTAGTTTAGTTCAAAGATGCCAGGATTTCATTTAAGCAGCACTAGGTGATTGACCCTCATGTTAAATGGGACTTAGTAGTGTACAGAAATAGCCTACCAAGTGTTAAGTATCTGTATCTAACCCCTCTTTATATTTCTTGGTAGATCACGCTGAACTATCTTGTAGTTTATTTGTTCTGCAGGAAAGCTAGGGAAATCAATGGAACAGATCACAAAGCATTCAATGATTATGTGTTTATGTGCATACAAGTAGTGGAATTTACTCACTCAGAATGCTTGTGAGGAACATTTTTTTCTCCTATTGCTTCATTTTTTGAGAACCTCATACATTTAGCTGGTTATTCTGTTAATTCCTCCATGGATATCTGAGTTATGAGATTTTTTCAACTGGGAACTGGAAGGCACTATATTGGATTTTTTGATGGGTTTCCTAGTACAGCTGTGCCTATGATAAAACAATGCAGGTTTCCCATGCTTGAAACACTATAGTGATTCTTAAAAATTTAAAATAATACATAATTTATGAAGGCTTCATAATGAATTGTTTGGCAGATATGAAAGACAGGTTATGCAATCACTTCATTCTAAACAGAAAATAAAAGCAAAAATTTAGAAGGAGGAAAAAAGAAGAACAGACATTTGCTAAAATCCTTTGTAAGCTTCTGAAGAATATTTCATGCTGATATGTGCCAGCATAATTTGTTCTTTTCTGGAGCAGATTTTTCTCTTTACTTTTGTCTTAAATTGGAACAATGATGACAGGATAGATATTTACTTTTCTTGGCCTTATAGAATAGGAAAGTGATAGGCATAGGAAAATGACAGGGATAATGCTGTACTTTGCACATCACTATCAGCACGATGAATGAACTGAGATTACAGGGTAATATCCTGCTTTGAATCACTGAGATACTCTATCATTATTGTTACCTTCTCTGACGTTGTTCAGTCTCAGAGAAGATGACTACAGAAATAGTTCAAATAATGCATTAATCAAATGTGTTTTAAAAATGCATGAAATGCAATGAACATAATTGCAACATAGTATGTTAAAGGTTCTTTTAAGTTTATAGCTTGAACTTGTTTATTTTGTCTTCTCTTTTTTTTCTGACTGTAAAAATGCCCAATTTTACACTTCTTTTTTCACAGAAATGTTTATATTTCACAGTGCAACAAGATACCTAACTAAAAGTCATTAACTACTATTTTAACATGAATAGACCAAATTATCAAGAAAAAACGATCAAGTGTTCCAGTGTAATTTGTCATCCAATCAAATAATATTTTCATATTGTAGTATTTATAGTAAAATAAACATTAAGCATTTAATTTTGTAATGTAACTTCTCCTGCTTTAAATAATTCCTTGAGGTCTTCAGTTTGTAATAATGAACAAAGAATAGTTGATAAACACCTTTCATTTATCTTAGTGAAATTCTAACTTCCCATATCTCTTGTTTTTTTGCAAAAGGCTACTGTGAGAAGTAACCAAATTCAGTTAAGCATATGTCATTCTTTCTTCTGATTTTACCAGAAAACATTGTAGAGAAACAATTAAATGATTTGCCAAGAGAGACTGTGTTATTTCTATTCTTGGACACATTCAGAGCTCAGCTGGATAAGGCCAGACATGATTTAGTTTGACCTGTTTTTTTCTGAACCTGTTGAAAGCCCTCAGAGGTTCCTTCCAGTCTCCATGATTCTGATTTTTTAAACAGCATTGATATTATTGATACAGTTTATTGCTACTGATGATATTTTACAATTAAAAAATAATACTGACAATAATTTACTATTCACTGACACTGTTACTAATAGTTTCTGGTTTAATAAAAATGCAGAAGAATTATGAGGAAGAAATTAAAAAATATGATCAACAAATAAGAAAAGTAAAGCTCAAAGTTAAGCTTACCACAGGTCTAACTAGTCCTTTCATTTGACATTGCTCTGATATCACACTATACTTTCTTTCTTTTTTTTTTTTTTGTTTCTCATATAATTTTGTGATTGCATTAAGAAATGAATGAAAGTTTTGAAAGTCTGTAACAGTGTACATGAATTTCTAATCTGTCTGCTGGGCCACTCTACAGAAAGTACCCAGAGGCTGGGATTTTCCGTCAGTTTGTTATATGATTACATTTGATGGTGCAGTCATGAACTTCTGAAAAATCCTGTTTTCTTGACCCCTTTAATTCACTCTTTTAACAAAGGGGAAAATCTTTATGTAGATTGCATTCTTGGGGGTATATGTACAAAAGTATCTTGCCATCACTGTCTTTCATGATGAGGACCTAATGCTCAGGAACACTATTGCCATTCATAAGAAATTTATGTCATCCGTAGTAGACACGTAAAACCTATTGATATAATACTAAGCTAACAACCTGTTTAGAGCTTTCCTGCATTGCCATGAAAGAGTGAAAATCAATAGGCTGTCTTTAGTTTTCTTGTTAGCAGAGTATTGCCCTTATGGAAAATTTCAGAAAAAAAATTAGTATTGAAGACCATATAGAAAACAGAGAATCACAAAATAAACTGAGTTAGAAGGGACCCACAAAGATCACCTAAACTAATCATTCATTTAGAAATATTTCTAAGATGTATTTCTTCCCTAAGGAAGTATAATAGAAAATTTCAGAAGCTTTTCTATAAAATTCTGTTCATTTCAAAATTGTAATTTCCTGACTGAGAGTTTTCACGGACAATAAGACTGCTTTGGAGTTGATTCATTTCAGTCCATCCTAATCTAGCCACTTCATTTTATATATATATATATATATAAAAAATAAGTAGAAGGTCTCTGAACTTTACTGACATTATGGATATAACTTACTACTAAAGATAGCTGCGTATGGGTCTAGGTATTTACGTAAAGTAAGAGAATAAAAGCTAACTTAATGTTTCCTTTTATACTTTCAGGTAGTTCTTCTAAGCTCACCCTTTCCTCTCAATAAATAGAAATCTCATTGAAATGCAGTAGTCACTTATATAATTCATGGTTTTCATTCCATGTTTTGAAGTTTTTTGATTATGTCACTGGAGAATTAAAACTGCGTTTGACATAGTAAGTGGCATTTAATATATATATATATGACAGACATGACAGAAAATACATATACAATATGCATTCTAAATAGTGTGTTCAGTCAGTAAAATTATGACATCATCATAATTGCATTTCCTATCTTTTTAAAAAAATTGACATTTTCTTATTGGCTTAGACAAAATATCATTTACCTGGACTCTGTAGAACCATTTAGAAACCATGCATTATTTTTTAATGTATAACATCTAAAATGGTAATACATGTAAAGAGGCTTCTGTAAACTATTAACTTTATTAACATTGTGTCCATTGACATTCTTTGGTGCTTTTTATTATTAAAATTAGGTCTATTACTGAATAAATAAATATTAAATGTAGGGAAGCTTAGTTATCATGCAAACATTTGAAAACCTATAGATTTTAATACCTTCAAATGTTTTATTGCTACCCATTGGTTTTAGCTATCTGTTATCAAATCTGGTAGATGCAATCCTGACTAAACCTTACATTATTTTATTTTTATTTCCTCTGGCGAGAGGAGAGGAGAGGAGAGGAGAGGAGAGGAGAGGAGAGGAGAGGAGAGGAGAGGAGAGGAGAGGAGAGGAGAGGAGAGGAGAGGAGAGGA
>VWYE01007567.1:76698-146791 GCA_013398995.1 Alaudala cheleensis
TGAGGTTTGAAGAGAATTTTAGCTATCAATCTGTATTTAACTGTACAGCATTTATGAAAAACAATGTAGAGGGTAATAGCAGGGTGAATTATTTCTCACATGTATTCTCAGTAAGGACTTCTCAATGCACAAAAGTAATTATATTAACTGCCTTTCTTTTTAAAGGCAGATGAGAGAAACAGCAGGAATTATTAAAAAAAAAACAGCTGCATAAAGACGTTCTTACTGGAGTGTATCAAGATATACAATAAACAACGGTTGTATACCCTTCCCTTCCCTTCCCTTCCCTTCCCTTCCCTTCCCTTCCCTTCCCTTCCCTTCCCTTCCCTTCCCTTCCCTTCCCTTCCCTTCCCTTCCCTTCCCTTCCCTTCCCTTCCCTTCCCTTCCCTTCCCTTCCCTTCCCTTCCCTTCCCTTCCCTTCCCTCACAGTGCAGTCATATTTCACCACTTACAGTCATATATTGTGTACAACTGGTTATGATAACATAAACAGCAGCATCAAATGGTAACTGTAACATAGCAACTGATCCACTTAATTTTTCTAGTATTTCAAATAATTCAGTATTGCAATTCTCAAAATAAACAACAGCAGATATTTACAAAGACATAAGAAAAATTATGAGATCTCCTGAGAGATCTCTTGATTATGAGATTATGAGATCTCCTGCCTCCAAGGAAAAGGTTTCTCATAAATCTACTCACTTAAATGAAGGTTTGTGGAGTAAACTACAGAGTGTATAGTGACTAAAGCTTGTACGATATAAACACTGATTTTCCCATACCCATGGAAAATTATAAAAATTGCTTGAATCCCTTTAAGGTCTTGATTTTGTTAGGCAATGATTCTTTATGTACTGTTAGCCTGAAGTGCACCTTTCATGTCAGACAATTGCATGTGATCCAAAAGACTGTGTGTCAGAGTTTACATGGGAACATCATACCTGAGGTTCTGTTCCAGGTAGAGGGTAATAAATTTGATTGCTTACTTGCATATCATACTCTTATATAATCTAAAAAACCCTGAGTTATTTTGCTGTCAGTGTGAATGCTGTTCCAGAAAACCACTTATCTGTAGCACTATGTACCATGTGCTGCTGTTTCTTGAGCACTTCCAGGGATGGTGACTCTACCATCTCCCTAGGCAGCCCATTCCAATGTTTAACCACCCCCTCAGTAAAGAAATTCTTCTTGATGAGCCTCCTCTGCTGCAGCATGAGGCCATTTCCTCTTGTCCTGTCACTATTTTCCTTGGAGAAGAGGCCAAGGTTTTGAAGTGGGAACTGTGAGATAACAATCAGATCACATTCAGTCCACACATGTACTATTAGATGCCTAAACTGAGGTAACTATATTAAGTTGCACTATTTCATTAACTAGAAATGGAACCTGAACATGCATCTCATGTACAGATGCATATTTACAACAAAGGCATCTGAAAATAGATCTGAATTCTTTTGTCTTTGAAAACAGGCTTTCTTTGCCTGTTCTTAGCCATTAACAATCATTCAAAGTGTTCAAGCACATTCTAAATTAAGGACTTACTGTTCTTATTTTCTAAGACAATCAAATCTTTTTTTTTTTTCTCTTTTTTTTTTTCCCTTTTACTATGGCTTCTGATCTAGTGTTCTTTTTTTTTTGGCTGATGATACCCTTCTAGAAATAATATTTTCCATGTGATGTCAGGGCACAGAAGGGTCCAACAGCATCCTTGGGGTCAGGGCACTGCAGCACTGCAGGAACCCCAAAGTCAGTCAAGGGCTAGACCTGAATACATCGGAAATGCCCAGAGACAGAGGTTACATTCTGAATAAAAATTAAATCCTTTTTGTATCATGGAGGCATTGGTGGACTAAAAACAACACCACTCTGAGGAGGCAAAAGATTGTGTTAATTTCTATTTTTCACCTATAGAGGACAAGAGATTATGAAGTTCTTTGTTCTTTCAAACGAAAGTTTATTTTCCCAGACTGTTTTTGTCTTTTCTCAGACTGGTTTTCACCTTTTCAGATGTTAAATTGTCATTGCAGTTCTATGTTTTAGCACCTACTGGTGGTTTCTCAGGATGTCTCTGGTTTCCAGGTACTCGGCTGTCCTTCAAAGAGGCCAGGTGCACTTTGCAAGTGCTTCTGGTTCCCAGACCTAATTCTCAGGCTGGCAGGTGTTTTCTCCCATTTGGTAGTTTCCTCTTTCTAACCAGGTCTTTATAACTTTTCACATCACCAGAGTGATAAATGTTTCATGTTAATGAAATTCCTCTGTTCTCAGCCATTTTAATCAATTCCACATTCAAATGGATCTCTCACAGAGCTTATATGCTTATCTACAGTTGTGAGATCTAGCTATACAGAGAAAATGCACTCCTTATTCTTAGTATTTATAATTCATAAGATTGTTGATTTGTCACTGAATTCAGGAGATCTTTAGTTAACTTCTCAGATTATACTTGAATTTTTATCAACAGCATTTCCAATTTCCATTGCAGTCCCATAACATAATATTTCTGTTGAGTTTGTCTTTAATGATGAGAGAAATATTTAATTATCTCATTGTTCTGGTCTGATCATTAGAAATTATCATGTTATAGTTCTGCTTTCTTTACCATGAACTTCAGTTTGTATATTCCCATACCATCCAATGTTTAATATTTAAACCTGGTTAATGAATAAAATTGCAATCTTCCAGAGATCATCAATAAACTTCAATTCGGAAAGCAAAACTCTGATTTAATAAATTTTCATTTAAATTAACATGTTTTCTTTTGTTGTTACACTCTTGAAGTAAAGGGTAAAAGTACTGTTTATTTCAGTGTTGTTAGAATTGTTCTCCAAGTGAAAACACATATAAGGAAAGCAAAACTAAAGAAATACTTTTGGGGATAGCATTCTGGCTGATGTTGGCAGAGTAATTCTATCAGCAATAAGTTTATATTAGCAATTAGTAGTTAGAAGACAGTAGGAATTTCCATTATTTATTTATATATTGCTATATTGATATAAAACTTCCCGTATATTCCAAAGTAAAAGTATGGAAGAAAAAATTCAGTTATCATCATGAATTAGATGTATTTCATGTGGGAATTCTAATAAACACAGGGAGAAAAAAAGCCTCTCAGTCATTAAAATTGTTAAATCTGATGCATGTTATGAAGTAAAAAATTGGAACATGAATAGGAAATAAACATTGAAGAGCTGTGTTTTGATATTTTAATATACCTCAGCTTTACAGGCCAGATACTTTAAAACTGCTTGCAGGACTTGTACTGGTGTATTGAAATATTTCTCTCAAGCATATTTAATGAATGAGTAGTTTTTTAACATTTTAGCCCACAAAGTGCTCTTTACTGTATTCTTACGTCAACTTTTGCAAAACCTCTAAATTCAAAATCCACTTTGAATTAAAACTGAGTACTTTTTAATTATTTAAACAAGGGAAATAACCTATCCAAAGTATATACATCTAAAGCAGAGATCTGTCTCATCCATGAAGATAGTAACCCACAAAGCAGATTGCAGTATTTGGTTGTTATGAAATCAAACAGTAATTAGCCATAAATGTACATGTACTTGTCTCTTCCTTCTTTGTTGTCTCTGACTGGAACTATGGGGCAGGAATTGTTTCAAAATCCAAATGTCTTGAGGATGTGTACTTTAAATTACAAGGATCCTGAGAGAATTTTCTGAAAGTAAAAATTAATATAATCAATAAAGGACAGATTATGTTACCAAAAAGGGAACCTGTAATCTTTTTACACAATTGGAAAACAGGGCTGAGTGCGGTTACTGGTGAGAAACCTAAAGACAATGTTTCCCCCCGCGTAATGCACACAGTATCGCATGGTGTGCAACACAGACAACACCATGCAGTCTTCTCTCTTATCTGACAACAGGGGAGCAGCTGCACTTGCAACTTATCTGGGGAGGTAAGACTTTTGCTCTTCTATACAGATGGACCAAGACTTCATCCCTAGGGGATACTGCTATGACAAAGATATTCTTGTACCTGAATAACTGATTTGAAGTTTGAAATATTCCATAAATCATAGCAAATATTCTAGAAAACATGTGATTGCTGACTCCCCTTCAATAAAGAATGCAAGGGCAGGCTTCTCACATGTCAATCCTTGGGTTTCTCTAAAGTGATATAAGCTTCAACTTGGCTTTCTTCCTGCTTAACACTGGCACTTAAATGCAATGAGTCATCCCAATTTTCCCAGTACTCCACTGTTTGGAAATTAAGTTAGCACTGAGAAATAAAGATTTATATAATAAAAATCTGATTTAGGCTTTCTAATACACAATTGCTGTCCTTTTATGCCCAGATTCACCATAGAAACTGAGACATCCAGAAAGCTCTAAAGTCCAACAGAATGTGATAGATATTGTTGAATTCAAAGTGAGTCCAACCTTGGATATCACAGAGCTGTTGGATACGATAGAGACAGCTATAGGACAAAGTGCACTCTGTGGGCAAATACAAATTTTGTGTCAGTATGGGAATACTAAATGCACTTTGGAGGGATAATTTACTCAGAATTCTGCTATTGGAGTTTCTTACCTGAGAAAGAAAAGACAAAGATTTTTTTTCTAAAGGAAATTATCCTTTTGGGATTGATTAACTTGTTAAATTCATCTTATTAGGGGTCTCTCCAACAAGAAGATATTTAAACTGCCTTCCTGTAAGTTCCAAGATAACACTCAAGCCATCAAATTGTCTTATCATTGATTGAAAGAATACATTTATTTTAGAATTTGATGTGCAACACTGAAAATATTTACAAGTCCAAAATGCAAAAACTAAATAAGAAACTGAGGCAGAAGATACTGTAAAACTACAGTTTTGTAAGCCTTCCCTCATCAAACCCCTCAGTACTAGGATGAAAACAGATTCTTCTTTACTACACCCTCTCAGATCTAGTCTTTCACACACAGAAATGATGGAGAGTCTTGTAGATTGTTGAGGGGGATTCCCCCAACATTTTGTTGGGCTTATCTCTGAAGATAAATTTTATTACTGGCTGTAGACACCCACTCCTCCCTTTGCAAGATCATTCACTCTTATGCTTTTTATCTGACCTCAAGCCTTCTTTTTTCTTCTTTTTATTTCTTTCCTACTTTGGATCTATCTTCTCTTACCCTTCTTGTTTCTTCCTCATTGATCTCAATGTCTGCTACAAACATACCCGAATCTGGAGTTTCAATTGTTGTTGCTAAGATATTTTTATCTGATAATATTGACAAAACTATCTGGGGGCCCAGAAATTATCAAATTCATACTTGCACTACTTTTTTTTTACCTTAGACACTTTTAGAAACAGTGTTCTTCTTTAGCTTTGATTCCTCTACCTAGTTCTATTTAATTATAGTTATAAATTTTCTTAATTTTCAAGCTGTCTGCATACCAGAGCAACAGGGTTGAATTGTGGATACTGACAGGCTGGTCAGAGGGCATTTCCAAGCATCAGACAGCAGCAGAGCCTGTGAGAAATAAAAGTCTGCCAGGCATTTGCTCTGGGAAGAATCACAAACAATCTCCTGCACCTGTTGTTGATTCAAGATGTCTACAAGAGGTGTAGTTTTTCTAATTACCCAATGATGGTGAGGGGTGTTGATTAAAGGACCAATCATGTCCAGCTGCTTTTCTGCTGTCTATATAGTCTGCTTTCTGAATAAAGCTTGGCTTTCATGCCTTTGAAGCACTGTAGTCCGTGTTGTTTCATTCAGCTGTCCCTAATATAATAACAACATGGCATGTTTTCCAGCTTCTGCTTTTGTGCTTATACAAAATTCTTACTCTTGAATTAAGTGCTTTCCTGGCTCTCTGTAGATGTCTTAGCTAGTTCAGAATGCTCTACAACAATATAAAACAAATGAACAGGTTCTGTAGGAATTAATGCATCTAAATAATCATTTTGACTACATGAAAAATATCCTTATCAGTATGTTGCTGTCAAGGTCTCCTTTTCTTACCATCTTTATCTCCCTGGGAGCATAAATAATTTCTACCTCAACCGACACAAATCTTGCTCCAAGGAAGTTAAGATTAAGCAGGAAGGTAAGATAACTGTTTCTGTCCCTCCTTTTCATTTTCCAAGTTATAGCCAGTCATTTAAAAATTAAGACTGTCTTTTGGGTACAGGCCTCTGCAAGTTCAGGAAGGGATTACTCAAGGCCAAGTGATTTCATTAGTTGGCTGCTGTGTCCTTGAGAAAAAATGGGCTGCTGCTTAAAACTAAGTCTTGTACTTTGCCTTAATTAAATTCATAGGTGTGGTATACCATGGCAGTTACTCTGCATCTTTAGTATTATTTTTAACTCAGATTTTTCATATACCTCCCTTCTTTTTATTTTTTTCCTTTAACAACTTAAAAGTTGAACTAGAAAAAATTATTTTACATTGTATTGCTTTGAAAACTATTTCTTTGAGAAAGGAAAAAATAAACAGCTTCATTCTGTACTGTTCTAAAAAAGCTGCAGAAAAAATGTTTTCTGCTTTTAAAATATTTTCTGAGTTATCTTCTACAAGACAGCTTCTGCAGCCTTATTGATTCTTTAAGATGTAAAGAGGAGATCCACTGCCTTGGTTTCCACAAAATATTTCCTGAATTTATTTATCTTTACACATTGAAGATAAAAGCAAAATATGGAACTTGGAGTAGTCCATATAACTGAGTTTAAAATATAAAATACACTAGCCTTATATTTCTATATATATCTTGTCTCATAAAAGCATAGGTAGATTTCTGAGAAAATGTAGTTGCCATGGGAAACAAAAAGACAGACTTATGCTTTTTTTGTTTGCCAGGGAGTTTCTGGTGCCTGGAGGTGCACTGCTTAATTAAGAGCAACTCTAAGGTACTGTTGTTTCAAGAGCAGAATTCCGTGTTTTGATCTCAGAATTCATGTGAAAAATCCCATCTTTTCCCAGACGTAGCCTAAATGAAAGCAAAGAAATAGGTTAGTAATTGACTCTAATTAGTAAAATTTACTGTGCACCTGAAAACAATGACCAGCCTTACCTTGAGGAAGGGAAAGTAAATGACAAATATCTGAAGGAAAAAAAACAAACAACATTATTGATCACAAATTATAATGAAAGAATAATAAAAGAATCTAAATCATATAATGAAATTAGCATAATTGCATATCAATGTACCATAATGAGCTTAAAAAAGATAATCATTAGGAGTATCACTTGAAAAAACAAGTATTTTAAATCACTTATTCCATTTGGTTTAGAAGCATGTGCTGGAAATAGAGGGGAAAATGAAAAGCATTCTATCATAACTGTGACCTTTGATCCTTCTAAGAGGTTCTGTATGTTTCCATTTTTTTTTATGTTTCCAATGTCATTGAGCTTTGCTTTAGCTGAATCTGTTCCTAATAAAAGAACATCACTTCTGTGACAGCTATCAAATCATTCTGTAATATTACTGCACTCTGTTCTTCTTTTCTTAGAAGAAACAAAACTCCAGTGGAAATTTTGCAGTTACAGTGTATTTAGTTTTCATCATTTTCTTTGTCATCAGCTTGAGCCTCTTCAGTGCTTCCCAGTCTCTCTGTGAAAAGAAAGTCAGATGGGGAAATGACAATTAAGGCATACTGAAATATAGAAATTGTTTGCTGGGTGCAGTTTTCATTATTGTGAAACAGCTTGCTGCGACTCTGTCTTATTAGGAATGCAAGCTTATCTGTCAGAGTATTGAGATGATTTGTGCAAAGTTGGTGCCTTGAAAGATCGCAATAACAGATTGTCAATTTTGTGTAAGGTAGAATTTCAAATAGTGCCTTAGATGAAAAAGAGTTATGAAGTAAGGGTATCAAAGTGAAGCTGACACTTTATTTTTTCCTCTTACATTACTTTCTAATGTACTTTCAAATCAAGGAATGGGAAAATTGTATAAATGGGTCCATCAAGTAAGTGAACTCAGTCCTCATTGTTAAAAATTGTTTCACATAAAACCCCTGAAGTTTCTCAATTTTCTTTAGAAAACAATTTCCCAAATAAGTGAAATTTACCTAATGAAATGTAACAGATGAACACTGGAAAAATCAAAGAAATAAATAATTTTGCAGACTGTTTACAGAAACCTCTTTATAGAAGCTCACCTTTCTTTTGTCCTTTTGTTCTGTCTTTTGTCTTTTAGCTTGTTTAATAAAAAGATTTTCATTAACATTTATCTTATCTGATTGAAATTTGAGAAATCTTCTTGAATGCAGCTGTTAAAAGTGTACAAAATAATGTTAAGACACTTCATAATGAAAAATCCCTATTTCTGAAATCTTAGATCTAAAAATAGGATTGCACCCTAATTTAACTATAGCTGGAATATGGCTGCCTCAATCTATTGGGCCCACAAAGCTCGAAGTATCTTTGTGGCTGTAATCCAGGGTTTACCATTGCTTAAATTGGGGTCAACATTGTTTTGGTGAGATCTTCATTTATTTATTGGAATAGACATTGAAGACCAAGTTACAGGCATGCTCAAACTATACTGAGGCAATTGTGCATAAGAAGACTTGTTGAGTTAAATTAGAAATGTGAGTGGAAAACAAAGTACTGGAATCCTTTATAAAGAATAGCCTTACTCCTTGTGCCAAATTCCAAGGGAATTCTCCCAGTTTGCAATTGCCTTTCAGCCCAATCTGAACTTATTCTGTAACAAAACAATGACTGAGAGCAAGTCCTTGAGCTTAAAATCAGAACCCAGAGTAGCTGGAGTTAGCTGTACTTCTCTCAGCCCTTTCTTACCCTGCTGCTTCCCAGCAGCCTGATCCAAGGTCACCATCCTGCACCCTGCCAGCATGGGACCAGAGGATGCACTTGGGTCCCTGATGGAAAGCCTCTAGCTTTGTCCCAAAACCAAAGGAAGGAGACCCTGCTTGATTTCATATTTTTAAGACTGCAGTTGCAACATCATATATAAACAAATGCATGAATAGATAAAAAGGGATCTCTTACTGCTCTTTTGCCTACCTCTCTGCTTAAATAAATTTTATTACTTGGTCTG
Source organism: Alaudala cheleensis (assembly GCA_013398995.1). Taxonomy (NCBI): domain Eukaryota; kingdom Metazoa; phylum Chordata; class Aves; order Passeriformes; family Alaudidae; genus Alaudala; species Alaudala cheleensis. The sequence goes on from VWYE01007567.1 coordinate 85,706, forward strand.
AAGTGAGATAAATTATTCTTTATATTTTACCAGTCAGAAGCAATTCTGTAAATGACTAAGCAATTCTAAGGTGAAGGGGAAAAAAAAGCTTAGTATTTTTCCATATTCTAAAGCCCTGTACAAAGTTTTTCTTTATTATAAAATATGGTTATATTACAGATGAGATGCATATAAAATACAGCATAATACACTTTACATAAAAAGGAGATACAGAAGAAAGTTCCAGAATACATGCAAAAAGTTGAAGGAGAAACAGTTAGGGGAGAAGGCTGAGGTCTACATAATACTGTTCAATTTCATAAATGCGTCATACATAGAAATATCACTCAAATCTTTACTAAATACCTCACCTCTTCTTGGAAATACTTGGCTTAGAACGAGCAACAAAAATAAAACAAAAAGGTCAGCTATAAAAATAGGAAAAAGCCACATTATATATTGTATATCAAATATGAACTGTGAAGGGATGTAGCAATACCATCTGCAAAAACACCAGGAGAAAAAAAATCTAAAAATAGGAGGCACATCTGTCTAAAATTATTTTACCATTTTTGAAAATATATCTTCAATTGTAAAATATTTTAATGAAAAAAATAAGAGCTGATAAATTATCTTTAGGGGTTTTATTATAGAAGAAGAGAGAGAGAACTTTCACCAATTTTTTGTATTTTTTCTTTTATTTTTTCTTCCATGGTAGAAACATTACCTCAAAATTCTTTCTTGCAAACATACTGCAATTCTCAAAATCTCTATGAAGATCTGCGTGTACAATTAACCACCATAAGAACTAGCATAACTTTGGAAAGCTATAGAAATCTTAGCTGCAAAATGTTATAGCTGCTGAAATTTTTTGCTGAGTTTTGCAACTGATCAGATAATTTAATAAGTTAAATATTAACCCAGGGCTGTAATATCTGGAAACAGATTCTTTCTCAGAAAATATTTGTGTAAAGTAAAATAAAAAATCTGGGAAGGTATTCCTGGAAATTTCATACACTCATCTTGCTGTTGGCTTCTGTCAGAGAAAGATAAAAAACTAGAGGAATCTTCAGATGAAGTAACAGGCTAATCTTCTGTTCTTTGGTTGTTTTTGTTTGTTTGTTTGTTTTGTTGTTTGTTTGTTTTCCCAGAGAATAATTGTTTTTCAAAATCCATTTTCTGTTTTACTTATGAATCAGCAGTTAGTGCTAAATTGTAATCTACCTCTTGCTTGGTCCTTACTCAGAATCTGTTGTGATCTAAGCCTGACCTTTAACTAAGCCCCACTAAGCCCCTGCCTCTGGGTTACCTCCCTGGTGAGATGGAGAAGAGAACTGGGAGAGTAAAAGTAGAAAAATTGTCAGTTGAGACAAAGAATTTTAGTAGTAGAAGCTGTGTACACAGGCAGGCAAACAGGGAATTCACCCACCACTTCCCATGGGCAGGCAAGTGTTCAGACATCCCCAGGAAAGCAGGGCTCCATCATCTGAAATGGTTATTTGGGAAATCAACACTAATATTCCAAACACCCTCTCCCTACCTCCTTCTTCCCCTCAGGTTTGCAGAAGTCATTTCTGACCACAACACCGTATTGTCTGAGATATCCCTTTGGTCACTTGGGGTCAGCTGTCCTGGCTGTGTCTCCTCCCATCTCCTTGTGCTGCCCCAAACTCCAGATTATTGCCAGTAGAGGAGTGGTCTTTGAAGCATCTGGAATGGCTATTGTCAGGTGCCAGAGTACTAAATGCCACTATGCTAAGCTAAGGTCATTCTTATTTCTCACTCTTAAATGCAGATCTGGAAGCTAGAAAGAGAAATTTCTTCTATAGTTGTGCCTATCTAAGGTAGTCTTGGCCTTTTGTAGATCCACAGCAAAATAAAGTAAGAAAATGGCATGTGTTGACCTTCTCATGCCAGCTTACAAGATAGCAGAGAGGGGTGTAGTGACAAAAACAATACCAGAAACCAGAGTAAAGCCCTCCTCATGTTCTTCCTGTCAAGCATTCAGAAATGTACTGAACATTAGACAGCAAACAATAAAACGTGAAATCTTAAAGATGTCTCACTTCTACCTTTAATGAAAATTTTCTGTGACCAGAAATGTGTTTAAGTTTTACAGGTTTCCTTTTGGGTTGAATGCAGAATATTATCTCTACCTGTAAACTTTTTCTTATGTTGACAATAAGCTTCAAACTTTTTACACCTAAGTCTGCAACATTACTCCTTTTCTTATAAAAGTTCTAGGCTAATATATTTTTGCATGATACTTTCAAGAGCACATTGTATTGTACTCAGGGCAAATTCTCAATGAAGAAAAATACACTCAACTCCAAATATAGAAACAAAAAATAATAACAGTTCCTCCACTGTTATTATTGTATTAACTGAATCAGATAAGTCAGAAAATTTATCCTGAGATTAGATTTTCTGGTGTTTGTGTTGTAGTTATTCTTAAACATTCCTCTGTATTTTATTACCAAGAAATTTGAACTGGGATCCTCACATAATCAAATTGAGACCAATTTTAAATCAGGAAGGGAATAATGAAGACTTCAGTGATTTATGGGTACTTGTTTAACTCATCAATAGTTGTTTTATATATAAACCCAAAATATTCTTTTGGCTTGCAGCGTATGGTCTTAGACTTTATAAGGACCACAAAATTATAAAGTAACAAAAATAATGAGTAAATAATAATTTTTAAAAGACCCTGAAGTATTGTAGAGCTACACCTGAATAAAAATAAAAATTCACTAATTTATAATATGTTGGAAATTGTCATTTATTATATAGTGAGTATTTTACATTTATCCTATTTACTGAAACCATTTCTATGAATTATGATTATTTGTGGGTCCAGATGCTGGCACAATATTTACAATTTTTTTGATTCAGAAAAAAAAGAAACAAATACTAGTAAATAAAAATAGGAAAACACGATGTGTTTTTAAGGTATTATAAGCAAAAGACAAGTTGCCTTTAAAAATATGTGAATATTTTAAAAACCTGGAGATGGCCTCTGAAATTGCAGTATCTTTTGAAGGAAGAAGATCTCAAAATCATTATGTATCTTTATAGTACAATTGTGCAGCTGCAGTAATGAAGCAATTTGTGTTTCTAAATGAATAAAAATAATATAAACTACATTTTAAGGACTAAACCAAATTCTGCTATAAATAGATTAAATTAGCTTTAATTAAATTTCACCACCACCGAGAGAGAATTACTATGTTCCACTTGAATACTTATACTTAACCAGATGCAAATGCTGAGATTAAATGGACTCAAGTATAATACAGTATAATAAAGTTGAGGAAAAAAGTAAAGAAGAAAACAAAGCAAAAACCACCCCAAAGCAAAGCAGTGTTTTCTCCTTGAAGTGTAGAATACATTTAGTGATGAAGTTATTAAGAGTACAAAACACCTTGGTTCAGTCCACAGATATTTATATTTAAGGGGAAAAAAAAAAGGTTATTTCTCTAACAAATGCAGGCACTGCATGGAAAATATCACTTAAATACATTGTACAGATGATGAGTTTTTTCATTCTAATTTATTCTAAGAGAAAACTGAATTGAGATTTATAATCAAGGACAACAACCTTCATGTTTCAGGGTTTCTTTTGTGGGTATTTTTATACCACAATACATTCTTCCCAATCTGCTTCTCTCTACAACATTTGCCAGCATCCATTTCTTTTTCTAATTTTTCCTTTTTTTCTAGAAGCTTTCCCTTCTGCAACAGTTGTTTCGGCAAAGACTTTTGAAGTGCCAGTAATTAAAGTCAGGACAGCAAAGCCCCGTTTTGGTTACCTTTTCAGACTAGACAATGTACTTAAATACAAACTTGGAATACAGGTAGTATATTTTTTTCCTGTTCCTCCTACCCCATATTCTTAGCAGCAATACTTTCATAGCTCTCCCACATCTTCTTTCCTTCCACTATTTATGCTGCAAAGTCAGAATCAAGAAGTTTACTATGGTATTTATAAAGGTTTGCTAGTAGGTGAACAATTGTGATGACAGAAATAGATTGTAAGCCTAATGTCATGGACAGAATAAACCTGCAAATATGAAAAAAGTTAAAATAAATTAATATTTTTGGTGATGCTTTGCCTTTGTCAGCTCTCAAATTTCTCCCTGCTCTGAGAAATACAATAAAATAGTAATGTGTGCAGTCATGAAAATCCACATTCACAAAGGCATTCAAAAATTTTTAGGCAGTGAATTTAGCTCTAAACCATTTGCTGTCCTGTAATAATTGATAACATGTTGCTATATTAAAAACAAAAAACAAACAAACAAACAAAAACATCATAAAACCCAAAAAAAACCTTCAGATCATCTTCAGCACTTCCTTAAAACTCTGAGAGTGTCAGCCTGTTTCCTAAACTCTTTTCCTGCTTCAGAAAGGATTCTTCCAGCATAACTGAGAAACAATAGAGTGAAATGTTATTAAAATATGGAAGTCAGTGATTATTGGAAGAGTTTCTGTTTATCAGTATTAAAGCACTGCTAATCCAGAAGACAAATGTTCTCAGTGTGTGTTAGCCAGATAAGAATTTTGTATAATTAGTACTCTTAGGATTAACACAGGAGGCCTAGAGGTATGCTATGCACATACACATCTGTGCACAAGCTTCCTAAGCAAGCAAACAGAAATCAGCCTGAATCTATAAAGACAGAGAGAGGGAGAAAAGGCAGTAAAATGAAAGAAAGGAGGAAGATTTAACTTGCTGTAATTAAGGAAATTTAAAATCACTTTTGATTTTGTAATTAACAATATGTAACTTTACAGGTCAAAAACCCAAGGGTTTTTGTGGGGTTTTTTTTTTTTTTGTTTTTTTTTTTTTTTGTCAAGGGATATTCCCATTACTTCTGGTATATAAAAAGTTCTTTGCACATCTAGCATTGTTCATCTTAATAGTTAGAACTTACAGCACTCTTTACATTCATCCTTGGTTCTTAACAGCTGCTGAAACAGGAAGAGTTCAAGGTAAGTCAGTGATAATTAGATCCAAGTTATTGGCATGATTATGCTGGATACAAATTGCTATATTTTTCTTCATTAAGTATTATAAAATATTTATGTCTTTTCAGGATAGCATTTTAGGTTGCCTGAAACATGTTCAGCATGACTCATTTACAATTACTTTTATCATTTTCTCAGTTGCTTTCATTCTTTCGAAAATCAAGAGAATGTGTTAAAAGCAAGACTTCTGTGATTTTTGGTGGGGTTTTTTTGGTTTTGTTTGTTTGTTTGTTTGCTTGTTTTATTTGGATTTTTTGTTGGTTAGTTGATCGGTTGGGTTTTGTTTGTTTCTTTGGGTTGTGTTGCTTGTTTGGTTTAGTCATTTGAGGTTTTTTGTTGTTGTTGTTTGGTTGTTTGGTTGATTTTATTTATTTCAGTAGAAGAGCTTTAACGTTCTGAGCTCTTAGAAGATATTTTTTGGGGATACTTGTAGCAATGTATTTGCTTGTTAAGTTAAGCTATTCTTTGCACCATCCACACTCCCTGTGGTGTTATCTGAACACCTGCAGCTTGGTAGCCAGGCCCAGGAATCCACCAAGGCCAGTGCGGCGAAAACAGGACGAAAACAGGACTTAGAGGCTTGGGAAGCAGGCTGAGAGGCTTGGGAAAGTTATTCACCGAGAATGTAAACTTCAGATAGAAGCTGGGTTCCGCATGGGAAAGAACTCTGGCCAATTGAGTGCCCTACGGGTGCTGGCCAGTCTTATGGACAGGTCGGGGAACCAATCAAGCAGCGTGTGTGTGTGTGTTTCTATGCTGTGCAAAAACCTATATCTGTCGCTCACTGTAAACAATAAATGGCTTCTGCGAAATCATATTGATTCGAGTACGGAGGTCCGTTCTTTCCTGCAGATACTACAAATTTTCTGTACATTTATGAGATAAATAAAACCACTTTATCCAGTTTGTTATGTTTTGACTAAGAAGACTGAAGTTAGAACTTTATTTTCTCGAATTCAAGGACTATACATTTTTAAAATATATGTGATCTTTTCTTAATATATACTTGTATATTTGCCTTTTAATTGATTAATAGAGCTATTTTTTATTTATGTAATGTTCTGTTCTTTGAAAATAGTTCTTTCATAGACACTTCTATTCTAGTGCCAAGAGATTTGAAACTTAATTTTTTCACCTATTTACTAATAAAAATTCCAGAATTTCTTATACTTTATTTATTTGTTAATGAGAAAACACATATTCATAAAATATTTAAGTAAGACAATAGGATGCCACCTGCAAGCAGCTATTTATTCCCAACATTTTTTGAAACTATCTGGTTAAGCAAGTGAAGCCACTTCCTGTATTCTGCTATATTCTGCTTTATTTTCTCCTCAAAAACCAAACATTTTCATCTCATTTTCTCCAAAGCTTTGGAGTTCTGATAACAGGTGTGTTTAATTATTTATATTTCACTTTTCTGCAATTCAAGAAGCTTCACTTTTGGAATTGTCTTTGTTACAGATTAGTACAGTTTTTGACATGAACATTAGTGCTCAAGCTACCGACAGGGCTTTTTAATCATGTTCCTTTAGCAGCAGTGGTGCACAGAGTGTCTCCTGCTGTCATGGGGACAGCTGAGGCACTGAAGTATAAGAGATAGTTTGAGGTTCTCAGTGGTTTTAACACTTTTCCCCACACCACACAGCAAATGCCTCATTTGTTGTGACATTGTGACACCCAGCTATGCCAGGACAGTCGTGTTCCCACACATCTATCCTCGTGGGCAGCCTCCAAGGCAAGGACACTCATTTTGGATGATCCCTCTCCTAAGGATGGGTCCATGCTGACAATAGCCCTGATCATGGTGAAAAGAAAAGCTGATCTCACCAGAAGTCCAAGGACAAAAGCATGGTCCTAGAACTTGTCCTGTGTAGGTCTGGTGTCCTGACTATATTCATACTCCCTGCCAGCATTTCTGAGTCCTTTGCTGAGTTTTCTCTCATGCTGGCTTTATTATGTCAGATTATGATACCACTCTCCTTATTTGAGATCTATATGGAAAGAAACATCAAATTATTTTGCTGATTTTGTCCAGACTGTTTGGCCTTCCTTTCAGTCTTCTTCCATGTAATTTTCTCTCTCTCCTTTTCTTTTTCTCTCCCATCTGTCCTATAAACAGCTCTAATTTGAATACTTTAATGTCTAAACTGATAGAATTATCTAACTGGAAAATACAGAAACTGTATAAGATATTACTAATTACCTCTTTTTAAATAATGGAATATCCTCTCTTAATAAAGCATGTTAGAATAGAGCGCCTCAGTTAATTTGTATGCTTCTATGTAGACCATTGGAAACCACTTTAAATTTAAACTTTTTTCCTCTTTTTTTTTTGTTACATTTACTTCAGTGGAGTTACTTAACAGTCTTTGAAGGAGAGTACAAGAATCTGTTCGTACATCAACAATGCAAGCATCAAAGACATCTGAGGAAATTAAATTGGCTTTGTGTTGACATTCAATCCTGCTCAGTGTTATGCTCACATATGATTTTCTGCAACAGTTATATCTGCCACTGGCTCTACCATAACAATTTTTAAATTAAACAGAGATGAAATAAATATTTGTGGTGACTTATCTTTAAGCATATTTTCCCTAATGCTACATCCACTATTGATTAAAACTTATATCAATGAGTTTATAGATATTATGTTCAGACTGAAATGGTTTTGGTTTTGGTTTTTTTGGGGGGTTTTTTGTTTGTTTTTTTAAAGAGAAAAGATATTATGGATACTGATCTTATTTTATTTTTCCCTGTACAATCTAGTTGATGGTTCAGAAGGTCCAAGATAGGGAAATGATCACCATTGTACTATTGACATACGGGCTCCTTATGTATCAATTGATGACCCAGTTAAATCTTCTTCTAATTATTTCCTCTTGCATAATAGAAAAGAAAGGAGTCGAATATATTTTTTTAGTACTTAAATGGATTTATGATGAAAAAAAACTCCAGTACAAGTTGAAGAATCTCTCTACACCATTTATTAATCATGGCTGAGGTTACAGGACTATGTGTCTCTATCAAGTTGCCATTTCCATTTTCTAACTGACAAGCTGTGCTGTCAGCAGCATTTGAGACTCTCATTTCTCTGTTGCCTTTCTATCTCAACACTTAGTTGAAATCCTAAAGAAGGTAACACAGACCTCACAGTATATGTTTTATTAAACAAATGCTGCCTCTATTCAAATGCAAATACAATATAAAATAAGCTCATCCCTTCTGAGAATAACCAATTTCTGCGCTGCAAAGATGCCTTAACAATGAAGTTATTTAAGAATTGCTAGCAGTCCTCTAAAGGGACTGATTTGAGCATGAAATGACAAAAGGACTGAAGAGCTATAAAAGAGAAAAAGAAAAGCCATTTATTTTCTTGAAACTGTTTTACTAGTTCACTGAAGTGAGTGATGAAGAAAAAAGAAAACACCCAGTAGCTTGAAGAAAGATAAAAGTGGCCAAAGGAAAAATCCAGCAAGCTTGCCATCTTGGTGAAGAGATTTCTAAACTAGGAAGAAAAGGGGATCAAGTTTATAAGCCACAGTCAAGTGTGGAAATGGTGGACACACATGGAAAACTACAGATCCATGGCAACAGGGACAAAAGAGGCATCAGAAGCAGAGCAAAATAATGCCTTTGTAAAGCATACATATGAAAATGTGCCTTGGAAACAAGTGGGAGGAACCAGAACACCACGTGTTGCTTCATAACCACCATCTTGCTGGATGAATTAAGACTTGGTGGAAATAGGGTGGGGTAAGGTGCAAATAAAGGTTGTCAGGAACGACAGGCAGGGAAGCTGGTGTAGAGGGATTTGTCCTCAGTGTGAAGGATCATCTTCTTGATAAGAAGCTCCCATACGGGATGGGACAAGATACTGACTGGAAATATGAATGTCAGGATCAGAGAGGAGGACATTTTTCAGTAGGAGTGTGTTACAGGACACCCAAACAAGATCAGAAAGTGAACAGTGGCTGGGCATGAACGTGTAAAGTATAGGTAATGTTTTACTTTGTGTTATACCAACCATACACATCATTAGAACTCAAAGCTTTGTTCACAAATAGAAAATTAATTAAGGAAATGAAAAATAATTAATTAAAGCAAACCTTCGCCTATTCTGATTAAAGATATTATCTTTGTTAAATAAGGACATCATTCTAGATGGTTTGGAATCCCTGCCTGCCTCTTTATTTATAGAGCCAACAGTTCCATATATCTCTGGGGTGGCATCATCACTGTACTGATTAGTTCTATCTCTCATGAAATAATTTAGTGCTTAAGATAAGCATATTTATTAAGATTTTTCTTAAAGCCTATGCTGCCAGAATCTATTAGATAGCAAAATATTTTCTTCCAAGACCTGAGGAAATAACTAGACAAGAATGGCCAGGGGTACATTAAATATTGAAAATACTAACTTTTTTTCAAGTAGTATTTAGACTAAAGTACCCTTCTAACAAAATTTTGCCTCTAATAAAAGCAACACTTCTATATTTAATCATATTAGTGATTAGGTATTGTTACATAAAAATAGAAAATATTTTTATTAAAAAATTAATATTTTCATGATGTATCTTTTATGCAAAGACAGACAGCGACAGAGAGTATACATTCTTTGCTGTAACTACCAATCTTGTGAAGTTACTGGACAGAAGATCACAATCTCATTAAAGCTGTAGGTAACGGCAATACATTTTCCATGCTTCAGAAGGATATGAAAAAATCAGTGTACTGGTTTGAAAGCAAAACCAGTGAGAGACCAAGTCAGAAATGCAATTTAATAGGAAAACTATAAAATAAATATAATAGTAAAAGGAACAAACAAAAAGACCCTTGGCAGAGTCAGAATACAACCTGACACCCTGTTCATTAGGGTAGTGGTAGCAGTCCAAATGAAGTAATCTTGTTGAAGCAGTGATCCTGCAGAAAGATCTGGCAGCTCCTGTCCTCTGGGAATCCAGTCAGTGGTGTGCTGTCCCAAACTGCAGATTATATCCAGCTGGGAATGCTTGGCTCCTCCCCCCTGGGCAGAGCATCTCACAATGGGCTGATGTCATTCTATGAGTCAGACAATGGGTCCTTGATTGCCCATTAAGCAGAGACAGCTCCTGAGGGGAGTTACCTGTGAGTCCTTGGGCAGGGCATTGATGGGCCATTAACAGCAGATTGTCCGGAGGGAGGGGGCAGGGAAAACACTGCCCCACCTGGTTTCAACAGCTCATGAAGATGGTGATAATATACATACTTTGGGCACATCTTACATAAGACAATCAGAAAAGCATAAAAATACTTGAGTGATTTCTACTTTGTACTTGTTAGGTGCTAACACTACAAGATGACTTATCACAATTAGAAGATTAAGAAGGTTGAGAAAGCAATTCAACACCAAAGCATGAGTTTTTAAATAAAGAAAGAGAACTGACTACTCTTCTGCACAACACACACTACAGTTACAGAACTTCAGTACCATAATTCACAAAGAAAGGGATCCCCACAAGTTACTTAGTTCAACACATGCTCATAGCATATATAATCATGTCAGGCTGCCCATGCCTGTGTCCAGATGAGTCTTGAAAACTTCCTAGTCTGGAGTTTTCACAATCTCTTCTACTCTTTGACCACTTCAAACTAGTTTCCAAACAGCTTATTGCAATTTCCCATATTCTAACTTTTTTTTCTATAGCCTCTAATTGTATCAATATGATCTTTCATGAAGACCTGTTTTCTTCTCTGTATTTTCCACTGAAGTAGTTTCAAACAGGCCATAAAGCCTAGTCCATGAAGGGTATTTTAGGTCAATCTGACATAGAAGTCTGATACAAGAATAAACTACTGTAATTCCACAGCTAATGTTAGCCTTATTATGTTAGCTTAATATCACTCCTGCTAGTCTGTTTTGGATTTAAACCTATATATCTCTCCCAATATATGTACTAGCACTACAGAAGCACTATTGGGGAACAAAGGGAGGTAAGAATTGTGAGATACACTGTCAGAAAATTATTGAGGAGATAACAGCATATCCAAGACTTCAGGTTCTCCTTAGTTTTGAAATAATTTTATTGTGTGTCAGGAAGACATACATTCATATACTACAGAGAGAGCCTGTGCAGCTTATTCAGGTGCCTAATTTGTGCTTAAATCTTTGACTCAGCAATCAACTTAAAAAAATTTAACTCATCTTGGTGGACCTATGTGATACGCAGGATTTGTAATAAACATCAGTACCATAGGTTGAGGTTAGAGTCCCATGCAGCATCTTTGGTGTGTTTTCAGCTGGATAAATCCTCAGTGCAGTCAGGTAGAAGCCTTTGAAGATCTGATGAGAAAACTAGATCTTAAATTGTAGAGTTGAGCCACTTCAAGGGTACCTGTATGCCTGTTGTACCTATTAAGAACTTTGAGACTTCCTTTTTAGGGGATTAATGCATTAAAATTTAAGTGCAAGCAAATTGATTTAGATAGCATGATGCAGTTTTATCCTGCTTGTTACAGTATCTTAATTAGCTAAGATTATTTCAGACCACTTTAGTGCAGCGGGAGATTGCTCTCATCTTAACCATCTAAAAGTAGATGTCTAGTTTAAGCTAATTTTGCGAATAAGATTTTTGATCAGTGGTGGCATCTCTAAAAGGCAACACAAATTGGGTAGTAGAAATCAATTCTAGGATTAAATGGCTCGCACTCTTTATATGCGACTTTCTCTCCACATTATATGGAGAAGGCACCAAGACCATTTTGAACAAGACAACTAATTTTCAGTTGGCAAGTATTAGGTACATTCCTTTAATGTGAAATAATTATTTTGTTTATTTATTATTTCTTTATTATGCTAAAGAGAACTCATTATAGCAATTAGCCTCTCAAAGAATTTGGTAAAGAACCTAAGACACTTTTGAAGATAAGGAAACCTGAGGCTTTTAGAGGCAGTTTACTTATTTTTTTGGTAAAAAAAAAAAACCCCTAATACGTATGCTGAAAATTGCATGCAAATTTTAAAATAATCATAGAAGTTTTTAATAAATGAAAAAAAAATGAAGTAGAATTATAGAAAGATTTAACCAATTTATGTTAAATATCTTGTATTCACAGATACCAATCCTGTATGTTAATGAGTTACTGAAATTTTTATAACCAAATCAAAACCATAAAGAACAGAAATGAAAAAAACAACAAACACACTGTACTTGAAACACTTAATATTTTTTATTCTATGAATTAAAAAGTCTTTGCTTTTACAGCAGTATTTGTTCTTCTGGGTTACAATTCCTAAAAAAAAATGATTTTTTATGGGTTAGTTGGGAAATGCAACAATTGCTGTTTTGATGCTTGAAATAAATTATTTTCTTCTATGGTTCTTCCTGAACATTACTATCAATAAATGTACCACTATGATGTTTTGCTTTGATTTGTTTATGGCTTTTCTTGTCAATTTTGCAATGTTATTTTGAAGAAAAAAATATATAAGCATTGTACCTCCTCCAAGAGTTTACATGTTGAAATATTTATGACATCTTGGGATCTAGTTTTCACCATTTTCCAGTTTACAAAGCCTACAAAGTGTAGATGTGCTAAGAGCCTCTCTTCAGCAAGTATTAAAATAATGTTTTCCTACCACCAATATTTTGAAAACACATCCTTAGGATTAAAGTTCATTTGATAGTAAAATGTCATAGGTTTTAACATCAAAATCTCAGACATTCAGTGGTAGACGATTTGATCTATACATGTTTCATGTATTACAGTCCTTTTCACGAGAGAGACATTGTTAAATCATCAATTTTGTGCTTTCTTGATATGTTGTTAATTTCTATTGGATATTTTGTTGGACAGCTAATCATAAAGGCTTTTTATCATCACAGCTTAATTCAACAGAGGGATATCTTGCCATTTGGGACTATTATTGTGAATATTATCAAACTTCTGAATCTGCTTGTCTATTTCTATCCATCACCAGGTAACAGTTTATCCCTCTTTTTCTGTATACTAACTTTTCAAAATAAGCCCAGAGTCAAGTGTTCTGTTTTTTTGTTGCAATGGCATGCTGTTCCTGTTTGCATATAGGAATTATTCCATATTTTAGCATAAACTCTCCATTCTTTCTTCCTATTTATAATTTTAGTTTTCTTGTTGCTATAAAACCCTTACTAACTTCCTTTATCAAACCTCCAGTTTATATATGGTAATTTGTCTCTGAAGAATTCTTGAGACTCAGTGAAACCCAAAGTTTTTCTCTGACTTGATCAAGGAACGATATTAAAGCAAACATATTCTTCTAGTAACATAGAAAGAAATATAGGCATGAGAGAGTAAAAGTCTTCTTTTAACTGAACTAGCTTTCTGTTCCCACTGGTTTCACATGATGTGGAAAGAAGGGAAGATGAGTGAAAGGAAGATTAGGAGAGGCTTTCACAGCAATAAATCCCATTCCTGAAATTTGAGGTGGACATGAAGGTAAGATAAATTTCATTTTACATAAGGGGTAGTGTTTTCGTCCAGGTTGCACACACTTTAATTTAGGTATTTGAATGCATTACACTGCATCTTAACTTAGGATTGAAACTTCCAATACACATGGCTAGGGAGCTGCTCAGACAGAAGCATTTTCAACCATTTGACATGCCTTTGGAAATCCAAGGCAGATGCAATATGGTAGATAGCAAACTTGTGTCCTATTTACAAATGACAGGTTAAAGGAAATCGAAGATAGCTCAAACTGAACCAACCACTTTGGGAACAATTAAACAGAGTTATAGAATGGGCTATAAAGGGAAGTATGAAATCTTGAACTAGATACAGTTGTCTAATTGTAAGTATAAAGGGGTATTTGAGTTATCCTTAGTAATCTGAGCATTCATCTGGGAGTGGAAGACATTGCACTGGACACATGGGAGATGCTTCAGGAATTGTAGTTAAAAATCAAATCAGACTACCACAGGACATCTGAGTTTACTGGTGCCATACTAGGCTATTGAATTGAGTTTTGATTTCTATTTTTGATCTGTTCATTTAGTTATAGCTGCAAATGTCTTTATTTTTTATGGTTTACAGATGGTAACATATACAACATTTCATCTCCAACTGTTTAAAATTATTTCCTTCATGTTAAAGACAATGACAGACAAAGAAACCTTGTGAACAACTCATAATATAATTTAGGTTATTATACCTAACAGCTTACCAAGCAAATGGTCTAAATTTTGATGAGTGTCCTAGAAAGAGTAAAAATATGTATTTTAAAAAACAATTCAGTGGATAAGGCATTGATTGTGGAATGATGTCAGCTTTCTATCATTTCTGTGGTTAATGGGGAGGATTTGTGGTGAAACCTTTTAAACTGTGAAAGATATACAAACAAGCCAAATCATTGTGCATAGCCTAGCTAAATCTAAAACCAAGAATGAGGGCTTGAGTTTAAATGAACTTGCAAAAAAATGAACTAGGGGGTGGTGGAGAAGGACACTGGTGAAGCATTTTTTGACCTCTTCTTCACATCAATCTGAACCAAGATTGGGCATCTTTGCTATTCCAAGGTGAACGTAGAGAGATAAACTCCTAGACAAGAGAGAGAATGACTGAAGTCCTGACAAAAGAAGAACTGTACTAGCACAGGTTAAAGTGTCCACAGATACTGAGGGCTGGATTATGATTTTGATAAAATACCGTCATTGCAGTCTTCAAAAAGATTATTTCAGTCAGTGAAAATTTCACTCATTATTTCAATGATACTTTCACTGAAGCTAAATCAGTGCCCAGTAAGGGAAAAAGGAGAAAAAAGGGAGAAGAGCTTGAAACTGTTCTTTTGAGTTTCTGTTTTGTTTGCCAGAATTTAGTCCCTTTTTACTAAAAGATAGATTGAGAATATAATTTTCCCCTTTTGATTCATTGGTATAGATAGTTTATACATGTTGTCTGAGGTAGAATTTTGGTTATTTTGGGGCAGAAAATCTCATTATGACTCCACAAAATTGGTTTAATTGTTCTCTCATAATGTCAGGTATATAATTTATGTGAAATAATAGAAGGAGATGGAGCTTCAAAGAGTCTCTGCAGCTGGAACATGTAGATATTTCAAGATTAACTTTTCTATGCTTACCTTATGTAAAACTTACTTCTTTCTTTTTTTTTTTTAGGTTTCTGAAGTCAAAACTTTTCTTCTGAAATACAGTAGATTCTCCTTCTTTGCCAAAATATAGCGTCTCATATCTCTTGAAGTAGACATTACTACTACTGACTTATGGATCACCAAAATTTAGCTTGTTGTGTTGACCTTGTCTGGACACCACGTACGCACCAAGCTGCTCTATCACTTCCCTTCCCAGATGGACAGGGTAAAAAAAAAAAAGGTGGAAAATCACTCATAGGTTAAGATAAGGCAGCTTACTAAAGTAAAAGTGCAAGTTTGTGCATACACAAGCAAAGAGAAGGAAAAAATAGGTTTATTCTCTATTTTCGTTTAGCAAGAGATGTTCAGCCACTCCCCAGGAAGCAGGGCTTCAGTATGTGTAGCAGTTACTCAGGAAGGCAAACATTGTAAATAACAAGTTCCACCCTCTCCTTCTCATTTCCTTAGTTTTATATCTGAGCTGACATCATATGGGATGGGAAATCCCTTGGGCTAATTTGGTTCAACTGGCCAGGTTGTGTCCCCTCCCAAGATCTTGCACACTCCTTGATGGGGGGGAGGAATGTAGAGAGCCAGCCCTGATGCTGTGCCAGCCCTGCTCAGCAGCACCCACCACTGAGGTGCTATCAACACCTTTCAGGTGCCAGTGCAAAGCATGGCACTGTGAGGGCTGGCATAGGAAAATGAGCTTCATTCAGCCAGATCCAATACAATCTCTACCCCTTATTCCACACCATTTGTTTCATATTCAAATTCTACACAATTTATATATCTTCTGTATTCTTCTGTAATTCCATTCTATTTATTTCTCATTACTGAAATCCCTTCTTACTAATTCATGAAACTTAAATTGTATCCTTAAACCATTTTAATACCTAACAAAACAGATTTATACATTTTCATAAATGTCCTTTCAGAAGTAAAAAATATTTTCCCCATTTCATGGGCTTCCTCTCCCCCTCCAGATCTGTGACTTGGGATTCATCTCAGGATAAATACATACCAGGATGGATACTCAAGACAGGAGAACCAGAACAATCAATCATTAGGCACCGACACCATCCCAACTCAGGTCATTGTTGCACTCTCCTCGCTCCTCTCAAAATTCAGTCTTTGTCAGCTCAATGTCTTCCTGCTACTTTACTTCCTGCAACATAAAACTTACACCTGAGATTATTTCTCCCCCAGGATTTAAACTCTTTGTGGCACACACTGGGTTCCCCCATTCTTCTGCATTATCCACCCTGATCCTTAAGCAAAGACAATCCCATTAATGAGTTTGCATTTTCTCATGGGAGGAAAAATCCATGCAGCTACAGCACAGCTCAATTTTTAAAATGTCTAAAAAAAAAAAGAGAATAAAAAAATCCATGTGCAGGTTTTTTGTGAAAGCATGTTTTAGATCTTTTCCCACAAATGGTGAACTTGATGAGTTTGACACTTTCTGACAGGTATGAACATTTTGAGCTTTGAGTCTTATTGAACACAATGAAATGTTTCACCTTCTTGTCACCTTTCCATATAAACACCAGAAAAAATGTCAGTATGAGAGAGATGACAGGGTGTAATACACACAAAAAAAGGAAAGAAAATATGAAACTAGTATTTCTTTTGTCATGTCCTTGTAGCAACCTCTTTCCCCTCTATATCAGGGCTTTCTACTTCTGCTCTGTTTGCCTCCACAAAGATTTTCCTCCCCATTATCCTTATCCAATCTCATTCTTTTTTCTTTCTATATTTCCCTCTGATTTCCTAGATCAGAAGACTGAACTAAAAATAAAAAAATAGCTAAATATATAAATTAGAAGTAGCTATTTTAGGCTGTCTTTATACTCAGCGCAGAGAAGTATGCACCTGCAAAAATATTGTGAGTAGTCTTAATGGTCTCCTTTAGAATCTCAATTTCTGTTTGACTATAAATATAACCTAAAGTGGCTAGTTCTGTTATGAATTTCTAACTTCTTAAAGTATAAGTTTGTTTGGAGGAATGCTCTCTTAATTTCTTAGCCAGAATAATAAAAAGGCAAAAACAGCCACAGAGTATAAAAAATAAAATTAGGTGTACTTTGTCCTTAATTTCCTTTAATTTCCATTAAGAACTTACTTTGCCAAGAAGGAATTGGGTTTTTTTTCCTAGTATCCATCCAACATTTATGTCCCTTGTTATATTTATATTTTATTGAGTTTTTGCAACATTTAGTCTTCCCAGGACTGCCTAATCTGTGAAATACTTTTTGAGACACTCAGACACATTCTTTTTTCTGCATTACCATGTAGTCCAAGAATATGTTCTGCTTTCTGAAGCATATGGGGAATATGGGTATTAAAGCACATGTAGGACTTCTGCTTGCACTTGCTCTCCCATTAGAGCTTAAAATCTGCAATTTCCGCTTCTTTAAAGGAGGCTAAAAGCTTGGCTGAAACATTCTCAAGCAAGCTAGAAAAATTCACAATTAATCATAAACATGATCTGAACTGAGCATTTTGACCTCAGGAGGTTTTACTGGAAAAACTGCATTTATATAGAAATAAACTAATTAGAGATTTAGTGTTCAGTATATCTTGAATATATAATATATAAGTGTACATCTATCTATAAATGTAGAAATAGTCCTTTAATTTGAAGCAAGACACATAAGTTTTAGAATGAGGACCTGATGCTAAATTTTAAGAATGTCCTTATTTCATATATGGATGAGTGGGAGAGGCTGTTCCTGAAGAAAAGTTATGTCTGAGATGAAACTATTTGCTCCCAAAGAGGGCCTCTCTTTTTCATTGGCTTTTTAAAGTATTTAATATGGTGTAGGCTTGGATCTGTCTCTATGATAAAAAAAAAAAAAAAAAGCAGATGGATGACACAGCAACTCAGATTCTTTTAGCTGTATTTATCATGTTAAAATAATAGGAGTAGGGCCATGGTCATCCATTATGTTTAATTGTCAGGTTGCTCTTCCATCCTTTTTTGGAGGACTCTTAGTAAGTCACTAGATAGCAAAACACAGGTTCAAAAAATATAGAGTCCTAAAGATACCTCATTCTGGAGAAAACTACCTATGAGAGGGTGCAAATAACACTATTGTGGTATGTTTTCCCATGCTCTATGTTATGCCTGTTTGCTGAACACCCTCAAAATTTTCTCTATGCTCTCTCCCTCACCTATACAGCAATATGCATGTAACACACACACTGGTCCCCTAGGGTACACCAAGAAACTTCGAAGGCAGGTTTTATATAGAGTGAACATACTCTGCTTTGCAGGAACTAACATTTGGTCTGTGGGTTAGGAAGAATTTCCTGAAACTGCTAATTTAGCACTGGAAGTGTTTTAACGCTTAACTTTGGTTTTGATGATATTCTACTACATGGCCTGTTGTCCTTCTTCACATAATTTGGGATGGATGTGTTAACATCTTCTACATCAAAAACCAATATCTAGTATTTGAGCATTAACAAAGATGAAGAAAACATACCAGCTCTATGTGTATAACCATGAGATTGCGAACATGTAACTATGGACAATGATTATCAATAAAGAGTTGGGTAGAGAATTACATTTTGAGCCATGCATGGTATGCATTTTTCTCAAGCAAGACATCTGAGGGAATAAAGTAGAATTAATCATATTAAATTGCCTTTATGTTTCTGTTCCTGAAGGTATGCAAATATTCCACTAAGGAGTATTAAATTTAAAATTAATTTGGGAATTTTGCTTCCCTTTTAGTGAGAATTAGAAAGAGCTTCTTTACTCCTTTTTAGTGAATTATTCACTTACTTTTAGGGTTATCTTTTATTGGCAATTGAGGATTCAGACACTTGTTGAAAGCTATCCAAGTGTTTAAGTGGTTTGATGAAATGAATGGAAGTTTTGAATGAGGGCCAGACCCTTTATTCTGGGAGTTAAAACATTTTTCATGGTCAAGAAGCCTGCTCCTAACATTAAAAGAAAAAAAAAATAGCAGAAATTATAAAGCACAGTGTTAACTTTTCTACTAAGTTGGACTTTATCCTAGTTGTATAAAGCTATCCCTGTAACCAAGGACCAAAAGCAATATATTAATTTCATGCCTTCCATGTCTTTAGACAGTAACAACAGTTGCAAGGTGTCTCCTTGCAGCATGATCCAGGACTAGGTTTTATGTTACCTGGCTTTAGATAATTATTATGTAAAATCTGAGCTGTTATCCTGAACCTGCTTTATTAATAGTGAACAAAAACGGGTACTGCAGAGTAATTGATGTTTCTAAGCATCTAACAACATATGAGTATCTTCTCCTGGTGTCATGGGGTCATGCTTCCCAAAAGTAAGCGTGTCAGCCTGGTTTACCACCATGCATACTCACTTTGTGAGGTGTCCAGTAGCATGAAATAGGATCTGTAGCTGACACTCCAAAAAAGCTCGAGTGTGCCTGTTCTTTTGCGCCACCACTTGAAACATGCTGGATATCTCAGATCATTGAGCATGTCTCAAGTATCAATGTCCAAGTGGGAAGTACATGCAAATGAAACAACATCAGTAAGAGATAAATTATAGTTTTCAAATATTTTCTTTCCTAAGCAAAAAAGTGTATTTAGATTCATTAGCACTGATTAGAGAACCAATCTTCACCACTTCCTTGTTCTTTTAACTTCTCAGATGCTCTGACTTACTATCTCTTCCTGGTCATTTATTAAACCATACCATAGCTCTTCCTCATTTTATCAAATTTCTCTGTTCTTCAAACCTTTCCGTGCTCACATCTGATTGTTGCTTCCACTTTAATAATCTCAGCCCTGAATTCAACAGCTACCCTTTCACCCCTGGGAAGCCCTCAGCCCTGCTAATTACCAAGTGTTGTTACTGGGACCCCTTTTTGTTATTTATCATTTTCTTCACATCGGTCCTCCTAAAGTTTTCCATGTTTTCATAATCTTCCAGTATAAATGGTGGGATTCTTCTTATCTGCAGAGTCCTTGTTACTGCTCCTCCAGTCCTTTCAGTACCTCCCCATTCTCAAGAATGCTTACACTGTTGCCCTGAGTGAAAATGCCTGTGCTCTCTCTGCCTCTGCCCACTTGCCTTCTGTTCATATCTCGGCTCCTTCAAAGCAGCCTTTGAAGGTTTCCTGCAAGTAGCTCTGGAAAACTGTAAGGTGCAGCACAGGGCATGATTTTGTTTAATCTATTATTTAACAACCTCTAACTGTAAGGGATTTTGTGACTTGATCTTGTTGGCACACAGACTCTCATTCAATGGCAAGTGAGGGTATTTATTATGTAGCTGCAGAGAGAAGAATTTATAACTTTGTCTAAAATAGCCAAGCTTTTATGGTAACAACACAGCTTTTATGGTAACGACAAACTTAAGTGTGCTTTATAACTTTGTTGGTGAATTTAAAGACAGAATAGTAAAATCACTAGGTAGTATGCTACCTAGAAAAAAAAAAAAAGAAAACTAAGAGAAAATAAAAAAGCCATTTAATGTTTCTATTCAGCTTTTTAATGTACTGTGGAAGGCAGTGGTTAGAGTGGGTCATACATCATTATATTAAAATGTTGCTTTTAAATCCTTGCAGCTGACTAAAATATTTCAGGTGTAATTCATCTGAAACCAGCTTTGCAGCTTGATGTATTAAGCTTTTGATATGAAATGTTTTCCATCTACTGCATCATAATGCATTTTTAAAGCATGATGATTTGGCTCAGTAGCTGAATGTGGATTAAATTTAAAGTTTCTTTAAGGAAAGCAAGGCAGTTAATATTTTTGTAGTTTAAGTGTAATTTTTTATCGCGTTTTATCTTTATTTTTCACTTAAAAGCAGCTGTTTTACAATAGATGTGAAGAATATATCACACATTCTTCCTAATACAGGGTCTGTTACCATAGTTTGAGTGCAGCTGTGCAACTAAATCCTATTGTAACAAACCAAGAGCACCTTCTAATAAGAAGGAATATTTAAATTCCTTCAATTTCTAATGTACAGAAAAAAAGATTTGGCATTGCATATGGGATTTTTCTATAATGAGCTAAAGAACAATGAATTCAATGACAAATCCAGGAGCTAGCTGCTGCCTCCTCCAGGAGAAATCCCATTCCACAAAACAAATTAAACAACTGAACAAGCAAACAAAAAAAAAAATCTCAATTTTTTTCATCCAAAGCTACACTGAATTTACATTTTCTGTTGCATACCTTGAAATTGGGTACTCTACATTTTTCTTTTTTTAATTTTAATTTATTTTTTTTAATTAAGTAAAACTTACACAGTTTTTCTGTCTTATAGACCTTGTCATCCAGCTTTTAACAAGCTAAAAATTCTTAAACAGAATAACAGGTTTAGCTATGTAAAATCAAAACCAGTATTTAAAGGAAAAATTTAAATACATGTTCATGGAATTGATACCCTTCTAGAAAATCTCAGCATCTTGTGCTCTTCAATCTCTTACCTTCTTTCCTATCCTGTCCTGTATTGATGAACTCTCTTTATAGTTCTGAATTTCCCTGAAATGTAAGTGCTTGTAGAATTAAAATTTTAATAAAACAAACATGAGCCATAATAAGATATCTATATCCAAAGGATATTTTGTTTAAGTAAACATGGAAACAAGGCTATATAGAATGACCTGGGAGCAGAATTGGTGTCAGTGCTAACTCTTCTTTGAGCTTGTGTTTGCAAACGATGTTCAAGGAAGATAATTTCAAAGACTGGAAGAGTTTTTCTTCTTTGCTTCCTGTGTTTTCTAAATCATCATCAAAAAACCAATGAGCCATTTTCCATTTTAACATATTCAGAGAACTGGATTCTCTATATGACTGTGAATTATTTGGTGATTCCAAAATTTATCCAGGATGGCCTGTATTTCCATTGATTTATGATTGAAAGAAGGGATTAAATCCTGTAATTTGAATATTCTTTCAATTTCCTGTGTTACACTGTGTTTTAAAGTCTTTCAACTTTGCAATACTAAGGGGCTTCACTTGGATAGTTGGCAGCCTTCACTCTCATCCTTGCAATCTTCCTTTCATTTGAAACTGCATAAGCTTTCAATTAAGTTGTTGTATCAGTATTTCTTTTTTTTCCCTTTTGGTATTACCACCACACAGTTATTCCTTTGTTGTTGTTTTTCTGCAGTTACACTTGCAAAAAGGTAAGTACATTATTATATTATGCAAAGTGACTGCTGTGGGGATGTGGATTGTTATCATAGACCTTAATTTTTCTGTACCTTTTCTTTTTATTTTATTTAGTTTGTGCAAGAGGAACCTCAAGACTTGATGGATGACAGAGTAGAAAATTGTCAGCTAAATATGTGGTAAGCATATCAGTAATATATATACACAGAATTTAGCATCAAATGACTGCAATTTCTGCATCTGATCAAAGAATTCTCCTGTCACCACTAATAGAATCATAATGAGGAAAAACCGACAGGGACTTTGAGCAGGTTCCTGCAGAAACTACATAAACACTATCAGAAAAGTATTGTGAGGCAGCCACCTGCTCCACTACGAGAGGATCTCCAAAGGACCTCCAAAGGACTACACTCATATGGGAGACCACTGACACTCCAATTCCTTGCTGCTTACTGGGGAGATCTTTCTCTTTCCTTTTTCCTTTCCCTTCCCCTTTCCCTTTCCTTTTCCCCGTCACTGACTCTCTCTCTCTCTTTTTCTCTTTTCATTTTGGTTTTTCCCAAAATTGCTTTTACCAATAAGAGTCAAAATATGACATCAACTATACACCTTGCAAGTATTTTTATTTGTATATGTGTGTATGTCAGCCTGATGTCAGGATAGTTTTTAACAAATAAGTGAGGAGCAGAAGAGCTTTCAGGACATAGTGTAGCTGTTCCCTGAATAATAATGATTATAAATATAATTAGGGCAGGTGGGTTCCCAGTAATCTCCCATCCTTCCACCTTTCATGTTAAAATTACATTTACATGTAATTATTTGTAGAAGTAGAGGAAACTTCAAATTAAGATATCCATAACAATTAGAACAATATTATCCTGCTGAAATCTAGAAGTTTGACAATAAAAGTACAGCATTGATTAGGGAAAGAAGTTATGTTATTAAATAGACAAACCAAAACAAACAGGGAGTGTCATGAGGACACACAGGAAGCACAGTCCACTCTGCCAGGCTGCTGCTTGCTTTGCTCATCTGTGGTCTTAGGCTACAGCCTTTGTAATTACTCAAGCTGGCTTTGACTGTACAAGCCTAACCAACAACTGGAGGTCTTCAGAGGGTCATAAAAGCTCATCAGGCAGTGTTTTGAGGTTTTCTGGAGCATGGTAGTGTGAAAGACCAGGCATAAGCACGGAAGTTTGTTTTGTTTCAAATTGTATGCAGGTCTGCATCCACAGGGGCATTACCAGCAGAGACAGAGACATGATCATCCAAATCTCCTCAGCAATTGTCAGGCTGCACCTGGATTATTGAGTCCTCTTACTGTCAACACAATTCAAAAGAGACAAGCTAGAGACAGTCCAAAGGGACCCCACAAAGACGATCAAAGAAAAAGAGAAAAGGTCTTTACTCTGTGAACATTGCTCAGTGGTAACTAAAGCATCTTTGTTTTGTCAATGTTGTTTCCATCACTAATCGAAAGCACAGTTGCATATAAGCTACTATGAAAAACACTAACTCTATCTCAGCAAATTGTTCTTAGTTTCTTAGTGTGCTATATTTTATAACTGAAAAATGCACATAAAAGTCAGTGGTAAATTTTCACATCATAGAAAAGAAAAGTTTTGTTGAAAAAAATGTGAGAGAATATGATATTAGTTTAAATCTGTATTTCATTTGCTTAGGAACTTTGAATCAATATGAACATTAGTTTATTCTTTTGGCAATGTCTGTTAGAAAAATGTTTCAAATTCTCCCTAGTGCTTTTCCTCTAGATTTGAAAAATTCAGGGAATGGGGACAAAAACATTGAGCATTAAATCACCAGCAAGTTCATGGAATGATTGCTAACTTGCAGTACTTCAGACAGGCAGATGGATGAAAATGTTGTATGGGTTTGATAATGAAATATACTTTCTATTCAAGCTGAAAATCATTAAGACCCATACAATATTTTCTTTGTGCTTATTGGAGTTGCAAGTTTTTCACCCTTTAATTCCAATTCAGTAGTTGATTAGTAAGAACTAATGTAATACACTCTGGTTTTATTTTCATTTTTTGTCTTTTTTTTTTGCGTTTTTTTTGCTTTTTCTTTCTTTTTTTTTTTTTTGCTTTGTTTTGTTTGTTCGTTTTTCCCTCAGAAAACAATGCAGAAAACCTGACAACAGAAGAGTTGTCATAGAATATTCTGAGTTGTAAGGGACCCACAAGATTGACAGAGTCCTATTCTTAAGTAAATAGCCTATATGGGTATTGAACCCATGACTGTGGCATTATTAGCATCATGCTCCAGCCAACCAAGCTAAAATATCAGGGTCACAATTATATCCTTACAAGGCACGATAAAAGCACATGCTCTTAAACATTTGAAATATTTTTCTTGTTTCCTCATCTTCCTTTTGTTCCTGAGTATACATGACAAAAATTGGCTTGCATGCTACCTAACTTTTGGTATTTAAAAACAAACAAACAAAAAAAGGATTCAGGTCAGTTGCTTAGCAATAGGTGTTTAGTTTAACTTAAGATGCAGAGGATGTTTGAGACCTCTGTGACTCTATGTGAGGTTTTGTCTGGAAGATTCACCACAGGACCCATAACTGCAGAGTATCAGCTCCCATTTCAGTCAGCAACTGAATTTTGGATAAGACACCTCTAATAATCTCAACTAGCACAAGAGTTATGGTTATACAATTGAGATGAACCTTTAGACTCATGCACTTCACTTGCAAATTGCAACTACATTTAGATATCTAAATGTATGTATCTACTTGGTAACTAGCCATTTCATCTCCTGTTATAGTCAATGGAGGTTTAGTAAAAAAATCCTTCAATACCCTGGGGCAATGACTTTCCTTCTTAAATATTCATGTAGCATCAATAACTTCCTCTAGGCAAGACAGTTTATGGGAAGCAGACATTAAGTAGAAAGCTGAGCAATTATTCCACTGAGATCCTGGAACAGTTGTAGAGACAACTTACCATTGTTTATAATCTACTGTTTTGTTTCTCCCTTTTTAAAACTGTTTTCAGTTCCCATTAACAGGAAATGAAATGTTTTCCTTTCAGAAGAAACATTGTTCTCATTTTGATATTTTTCAGCATCTAAGTATGGAGGAATTACCTGATAATGTGGTCATGTTCATCTCTGCAGAAATTGCAGTGATTTTTTTGGAGGACGTTTGAGAATATTAATAATTTACTACTAAACTACAGATCAGAAGTGGGTTATCATTATCAGTTTCAGGACTGAAAGGAGTCCTCTGTTTCTGTGTTTCCATGTTCAACTACTTAGTAGAGTTTTGCATTCCACTGTTCTGTGGACAGCCCATAACCTTGTATTTTTATAGCGCTTTGTACTAACTTTTTTTAACATTCTAACTGAAACTAAAAAGTGCACCAAGTTAAATTTGCTACAAAATATGGAATAAACATACATTTTAATATCTTCATAGTAACATGACAACTTGGCAAAGAATCTGGTTAGCTTTCTGCTATATAATGTTACCATTCCCTAAATTTGAAGTCAAGTTGTTAACTTACAACTTACCAAATATTTTTATTTAATGTTTCATGCATCTCTAGCTAGCAACCCTATTTTACTGTGATTTACTAGTATTTAAGCTGCTTAAGTGTTTGGATAGGTTGTATTTAAAGCCTGGGGCAGAACAGGAAGACATATTCATGATGATCAGCCATATCTTCAAAAATAATTTTTAAGAAAGATTCATGTCAGTTTAGCAGATAAAATCAGTGGGAGTTTTCTCCAACTCAAAAGTTTCTGCATTTAAAAAAATATCCAAGGTGCAGAAACAGAAATCCTGAAGTCTATTTCATATTCCCATCACTTTTACATTAGGTGAAGGTGATGCTTCAACTGTATGAATCTCTAATCTCTGCTTTCCTGCTGATTTCAGCTTGTCAAATGAATGTTTGTTTTTGCAGAAACTTTGAGACTAGAGAGAGAAAGACAGTTTTAAAAGCAGTAAATGTAATTTGCAGTTTACATGTTTTTCATGTAGAACATAGAAATTACATATGATTCTACTTTTTTTTTTATCTTCAATTTGCTAGAATGTCAGATAGAAGAAAAAAATCTTGAAGTGCAATTCCTGTGACCAAGGATTACCCTTCTGGTAAATAAATTATAATGAGATTGTGAACATGACTGTAATTCCCTTGTTCCATCTGTTTTTCTCTCCAGACAACATTGTTTTCAGCATAGAAAGCAACATTTCTTTTATGTTCTCTTCTCTCATCCCTTTGTATGTGCCACAAACAAAAAAAAAGTATTTCACATCACATATCTAGGGAGTGTGATGTTCTCAACATCTTTCCTAGTACCTTCAGTCTAATTATTAGTCCAGAGCTGTGCTGATTCTAGATTTTTCCGTCCACAACTTCCATTTGGATACTACCATATAGGGTAATATAGAGGTATAGAGAGAAGAGCCATGTATATTTGGTTGTGAGTTTGATCATCAGTTACAAAACAATATCAGCAAAATTGATGTTTGGCTTTACCTGTGCCTGATCGATACATCTTGGCACAACCTACAGCACCATGCAAAGTTAATGTGCAATTTACCTCACAGCACCGAGTCTTTGCTAGGTCAACACATCACAGTGCTTCCACACAGCTGCCACTCATGACATATTGATGGTCTATGTGCTCAAAGGAATGAAAATATTTAGCTACTACAAGCTACAAGTGGATCAGTCCCACTGCAATTTGATTTCTGATTGGTAACTTTCCAAAAATCCCTGTGATAGTCAGTAAAAATATTTTCTTTTTTAGGCAAGAGATGTTATCATGTCATTGAACAAATATTTTCAGAATGTAATTTACTCTTTGGTTTAAATATTTACAAAAAAATGTTTCACTGACAGGAAATATTAATTAAGAATGTGCCAGTGCAACTTGCTTAATATTTCTCTAAAAATATGAAGGAGATATGTCTCGCATCATGCCATACTGGATGGCAGTAATATTAATAATGAAAGCAACAACACCTACATAATACATGTTCTCAGGCCTGTCAAAAGCATGAACTGATGTGTTCTGTTTCTGATGTGAACTTCTTATGTGGTTAAAATAAATTAGGTAGCAAGAAGATATAACAGTTACAAGTCCAGGAATGGAAACAGAACAGCAGACAGAGATCAATTTCAGTCTGGGGACTCACTGGCTGAGGACCTCAGGTGATTGATGCTATTACTTAAATGCCAACATATACCCCTCCCATCTAGTGAAGGAGAAAGCCTACTTTTTATTCACTCCTCATCACATTTCTCTGCTGAAGGAACAGCAGTCATACATAAAACATTATGAGTGACAACATAATTAGGTTAAGTAAATTAGAATTCTGAAACTCAGTGTATGTTGTGTTTCTGCTTCAGCCTTCCCACATGACAACATAATTGATATCACATTACAGAATCAGAGTAAACTAGGCTGAAAAACTATCAGTTGTGTGGCAAGCATTAAGTTTTTAAGTCCAGAACATTTTGTCCCTGTGCATTTTATACTTTGTCCTTTTACCTTTTCCAGTTTTTCTGCTGCCATATTAAAAGTAGATACCTGCATTCAGAACTCCAACCATTCCCTTGCCAGTGCTGTGACACAGAAGAGACATTCCTTTCTTGCTCACTCTGCCTCTCTATGTGTGCACAGATTGCAATAGCTTTTCTGGCTATAGCTTTGTACTGGCAGCCCTGCTCCTTAAAAATCTCCCATAAAGTCACTAGGGCCCATGTCTTCACATGTAGATGTATATAATAGTGTTAACATGTATTGTGCTTGAATAAGGTAAGAATATCAGACTGTCTTGGAGTTTGATTCCCTTTCAATGGTATCTACTCTCCTTCATTTTTTTTTCTATTATCATCTTTTTTTTAGGCATTTAAAAAGCCAAACATAAAACATTATTCTTATCTCAAGTCTGGTGAAAAATCATTGGTAATAACGTAAGTCTTCTAAGTTTTCTGTTCTCTCTAAGAAAGGATATTTCATCTGTCTTTCCTTTTCTTTTTATTTTCCACATTTGTCTATATAGACTGCATCACAAAAGATTGCTTTTTATCATTTGTCCAAAACACCAGAACAATCTCTGGTCAAAGTATTTATATTATCCACTATCTATATCATGACCAGTACTGAAGCACTCTGAGGAAGCTCTCAGCATAACTATCATAAATATGCTACTTAAAGACAATCAGTTGAAACTTTTACCCAGTGGCAAAAATATATGATGACAAGAGTCTTTAATTTCTAGAGCTTAATTGACTGCTGACAGTGGAGTTACATCACTGGTTTGAGAGTGATAGAACATCAAGAGAACAATGCTAGTAAATAAGCCAAATCAGGAAAAAAGCAATACAGATGCATTTGAGGCCCCTTGCTTTGTGCTTTCAGCATAGCAATCTATTTCTAGTCCTCACATGTAGCATCTAACACATATATGTAGCAATAAAAATGTAATATGCAAATGAGTAATATAAGGTAATATTTTGTATAATGTTTTCTTTATCATTCTCTTTCTATGTGTTTTAAACTTTCCTTGTCTTTCTTGAAAGGGCTTACCTTCCACTGGAATTAATATTTCTAATATTTAATATTGCATATTCTGTATCAAATAATGCACTGACCTGACATAAAGAATTAAATTGATTTGCTCTTGCACATGTAATTATTCTACAATTTAAGGTGATACCAGTTTGGTATTAGGTGGATAATTACCCTTGATAAACATACTTTGGGAATTGTTTTAATCACAGTTAAATATTACAAAGTATAAAAACTCTTTTCTTTTTACTCCTCTGATAACTTTAGAAATCTAGGTTATTATAATTTATGCAGATTCTTTCTTCAAAAAAGAAATCATGTTTCATCTTGTGAATTAGCCAAATATCACCTATTTTTTTTTTTAAATTTCAGTTAAAGTATTTCTGAAAATAAGACTTAGATGATCACTGGAAAAAGAAAAAAGAAAAATGTAAATGGAATTTTATAGAGGCTATTGTCATAAATATTATGAACTGATGCAATTTTTGACCTAAATGAGAAAGTTAAGACCTACATATCTACGGTATTATCAAAATGCTGCTGCTATCCTGAATAATCTTTTTTGGCTTTTTACCTGTTCTCTCTCATTCTGACACATTTTTAAACAAATTTTCTACACACATACTTCTTTAAGATGTGGTTCTCTGGAGTTCTTGGAAACAGTAGCAAGCAATAGGAAAAGTGTCTTGACTAACTGGAAAAACCAACACACACCTGATATGCGAGTCCTGTCCAGTAGAAATGTTCTTTATTTAGAAGTTCAAAAATTACTATTCAAACTTTCCATCTTCTACCACTCTTATTATCTTATTTTTTACAGTAAAATAGAAAAATAAAACTGCTGATATTTCTAGTATAGGCCACAGACTTGCATAGAAATGCTGAAAAAAATATCTGAAAGTATTCTGTGACCTGCAAAGAGCCACCAAAAGTGGGTTTGTTAGTTTAAGATAAGTGCAGATTTGCCTGGAGAAGGATATAGTTTAAAATTATGCTGATTTCTGCTCAAATGTGGGCTTTTAGATTATAAAACTTTTTCTTACATCCAATTTCATTTTCTTCTCCCTATCTCTTTTTTACACTAATGATGAAGTGGAAAGGAAAAAGAGGAATAATATTAAATATCTACAAGGGTAAAAATAATCAAACTGGAAATTAAGCAGAAAATGATGAGAATGTATTTTTTAAATATTCATAACTAACACCAACAGAAAAAAAAATTTCTTCTTTACACTTCTTTTGATGAGAAAGAAGCAAGAAACAAAAACCCAAACAAGATTTCATTTCTTGGATTTTTTCAGAGTGTTAATAAAGATCCCCAGGAAAATGACAAATCTCTCCAACTGGAAAATTTATTAAAGCATAATTAGATTTTTAAGGATTTCAGATTTAGGCAGACCAAATACTTTGTATGAGTCAGTGTCACAGAAATCAAATTAAATGATTAAGAGCACATATGAGAGGATAACCTTAAGAGCAGTCTCTGCAGGTGAATGTCAGCAAAAAACTGGCTAAAAAAAATTCAGATGAACAAAAACCTTACTATGTGGAACAAGCAAAGCAAAGACAAAGAGAAGAGACAAGAGAATGACTATAAACCACCTAAATCAATACCTCCTAGAAGGAAAAATAACATTCTCATATATTGCAAAATGATTTATTTCTTGAATTAGGAATGTTCCATATGATTTTACTTGATGACTTATATATTGCGACTGAAACATTTCTTATTTTGTACATTTTTGTGGTCAAGAAACATGAAATCAGAATAAAACAAATACAATGAGTAGACTAATGAGAGGAATGGAGAGTCCTTTGTTACACAGGAGACTACAGGAGCTTTTTCTTGTTTAGTCTAGCAAAAAAAAGTCTGAATGGAAAACCAAATTTGGATGGAATATGACAGCTTTCTATAAATATCTCAGGGACAGAAATATCAGAAAAGGTAAAGAGACATATAATATATTGTTGACATGATAAAGAACAGATATAAACTCTTCCTGAATAAATTTAGAAAATAATATTCTAGAAGATAGAAACACAATCCATCTGACATGAGGTGATGGGATTTCAGAACCCTGCTGATTTTCCTATAGATAAAAGAAAGATACCAGGTAGTACTGAACATACAAACATGAATATTGGAGTGGATTTAAGAAGTTAAGCTCCAAAAAATGATACAAAAATCAAATAAAATCTACAGTCTAACCTGATAGGGAAATAATTCCTGAAAGGTGTAGATGCTGGGAGCATTTCTCAGCATTGACCAATCACCACCTGATACATTAGAACCAGCATTTGAACAAGACAGCTTCAGTTTGTTTAAGGCAATATGATCACATTAAAAAAAAAAAAAAAAAAAAGAAACCAACCTTGTGGCTAAGAACTTTACATGGGTTTTTTTTTTTAGCTCCACTCAAATATCAGAGTAAAATTTCTGTGTTCAGCAGAGTGGGGTGGGCACTGACTGTCAGAGCATGTCTAGGAAGGCTGTTACCTGCACTCCAGGCCTTCTCTAGTTGTTTAAATTCATGTATTTCACATGCAAGAGAAGTATCCTACCTGTTACCATAGGTCATTTTTCCTGAAGCCAGGCCATGATATGTGAGCTCTGACTCTTGAAAAGAGCAAGGAGAACTAACAGTCCTCTGGGTAGTGCTTCCAGAAGTCAGAAGGGAGCAGGAGTACTGAAGTTTGAATACCCTGCTTATATGTTAGTTCTGTTCTGTATCTAACAGCTAGTGTAAAATTCATGAACAGCAGTCCCTGGCTGACAAATAGCTGCAACTTATGAATCAGTACAAATATAAGAGCCTTGAGACCTTAAGTTATCTTTTCAGCCTTAATGTTTTTATTTTCAAGTGCAGTCTTAAAATCTGAGATTACATCTGTCTTTTGAATTTTGTATGGTAAGTCCCAACACTGAGGAGAGTATACTATTTTGAAATGTAATGTAGTTTCTTTGGAAAAGCTTTTATTTTTTAAGCATTGCTAAATCACTAGCATAAAAAAAATATTTAAAATAGACTAGTGTGAAAATATGCATATCAAAAACTGAGACTGAAAAAAATGCAATACTTTTTCTGTTGCCATTCAGTCTGTATCATCAGTCTATCTTTTTAATAAAATAACAAACAAATTATCTTGTTATCCATGTCAAACCATTCCCTTAGGACCTTCTGTGTTGCCTGCATTTGTAAATCAGTATTTAATCTTTTCATTAGTTACACATTTGCTTAAGAGTGTTTACCTGGTTTATTTTCCATAGAAATGTCATGTAGCAGTTGTTTGGCACCTTCTCATCATGTTCAGTTTTGCATTGCCCTCTGAATTCTGTTTATCCTGGTAGAGCTTGCCATCCTTTGCCTCTTACAAGATATTTCTTCTGTTGCAAGCTCTACATCTAAAAGCTAAAATGTTGCAATTACATTGTTTAATATGTTATTTGAGTAAAAGAAAAATTCCAGAAGCCTGATGGTTAGCTCCTGTTTCCAAGCCCTGCACCAAACTAAAATTTATAAAATGAAGACAGTGTTTTTATTCCTATAGAATTAGACAGAAAACCAAACAAACCCACCATCAAGACACAGGAGAAAGTTGTGACTGATTTTGTTTGTGTATCTACGAGCAATCTGAAGAATTTGCCATTAATTTTTAACATATTCTTCCTATTATTATTTCTTCATAACAGTATAACTATTTAGGTTAAATATTTTGTGACTGCTGTGTGGTTAATTTGGTTAGGTAAACAGACATATATTCTAAATAACTCCTTGTTTTGTTCTATGCTTTATTATGAAATTCTGTCACAACATTTTTAATTGTTCTTCTGATATACTGCATAATTTAGTCTTTATTTAAGAGGTTTTCTATATATAATTAGACTGCTATTGCTTGGGAAGTTGCAATTTTCTTTAAACACCACAAGAGAAACAAACTGTATGAATATTTATCTGTTTTCAGAATGTGATTTCATTTTAAAAAGGGACATCTGGAAAATATCTGACTTTTGACCAGCTATAACAAATGTCATACTAGGAAACCAAGAAAACAAAGTTACACAAAAAAGGAAATCTTGTTGAACCAAACCAAATTGAGTAATAAACCAAAAAAATATGAAAAACCCACATACAATGCAATGGAAACATTGCAATACTTCATTGTTAGTTGCATTCAATGAGAAATAAGCAACTGATCTTAGAAGTTCTAACAAATCATCTCATTATATCAATAATTTCCCTTCTAGTGGGAAAACAAGAGCTTTTCCTATTAATATATTCAATTGCAGATGAATGCTATGAGAATTCTTTATTCTTTTGGCCTTATTTGTGTCCTCATTCCCTGAATATGTAATTTATGCATATCAGTACGTTCATAGTAGTAGGCTTTCAAGTAGAGATAGGTGAACCTAAGAGCCAAAAGACAAATTGTTGTTGCAAAATCTTAGTTTGTTGTGGTCTGTTTGAGTTTTTGTGGGTTTGGGGCTGTTTTGGAGTGTGGGTTGTTTTTGTTTTTTTGTTTTGTTTTTTTTTTTTTTTCTCTCATCATAAGAAAATACATAGTCTGGAGAAGATTATATTCATTAGAAGGAAACAAGTCATATTGAGAGCCTACACGGAAAAGAGAGATTAAATGTAAGTGCAAGAGAGCAGGGGGAAGGTCTGTTCCTATGCCCAGCACTTCTAAATTGCAGTCTGTCTGCAGTCTCTACAGCACAGTTAAATGTTCCTTGCATTTCATCTTGTTGAAAATAAATTCATAAAGTTGACTGATTACACATAAATTAGATTCTTAGGAAGAGGAACTCAGGGTTGGGAGATTAACAGCCAGTAACTGCACACTGAGATCTAGACAAGTTCTTAGCATTTATCCCCAACTTGTTTGAAATACAAAAAGTACCATCCCTGTCATAAGAAATTCAGTGATTCTTTTAACAAAATCACAGAATCCCATCATTTATCAACTTAATTGGTATAAGTAATTATGAGAGAAAAATTATATTGAGAAATGATGTGGTTACAACACAGATCATTAAAGCTGTATTACCAGAGGGTGGTAACACTTCTGGCTTAATAAACCTACAGATGTGACAGATAAAAAGCAACAAAGCAAGGAACAAAACATACTCCAGAAATGTATGTATTTGAAGTTTGTTTTAAAGAAATAAATTCAGATAATTCTTCAAATTCAGTTTATTTCACTGAAAAACAAAATCACACTTGTGATTTCTTTTCATAATTATCCTTGTGTAGTTACAGAGTGTAAAAGAAAAAAAAAAAACAACTCACACATTTATTCAATACAGAAATGAAAAACAGAATGGCAACCACACAAGTTTTACAAAGAATGTTGTGTCTTTTCAGGGTATTTCACTGAGGTAATGTCATGAGCATAAGAAACCTACAAAGAGAAATAGTTCTGAAATATAAGGATTTAGATCATTTTTATTAAGTTTAAAAGTTATTCAAAAATTGCTGCCCAAAGGACTAGAAATTCTAAGAAATAAAACTGAATGCAAAATATTGCTATTATGCTAGGCATATGGTGACATACATGTATGTAGTATGTATTTTGGCATTTTTCAGAATGAAATTAATGCCACTGTGGTGCTCTTGGGTGTTGTAGATTTTCAAGATATAAAATATTACTTTTAATATGCAATATTTAATATTTAATATAGTATGTATTAGAGAACTTTTTGTCTTGAGTTCTGGGAACATTTAATACTTTGTGGTAGATATTTTTCTGTCTTTAGTTACTTTTAATGTTGTTCAGAGAAAGAAGAAAGGACTGAATTATAAAGGCTGTTGTAATTTGATTGTGAAGTGAGGATTAACACCTTGGTTTAGAATACTGTGTGGTACTGACCTCTCAGAATTATTTTTTCAGGGACTTAAGGAAAAGGAGCAAAATATCCAGTTCTAAATCCTTTACCAGGCTTCACTCCGAGGGCTCCTGCTTCTTGAAAAACCTACTTCTTGAGGGATTTCAGTTACCATAGTTATGCCATTTCTGATGGATTTAAGCAGTCACTCAGTGTACTGGCTGTTGCACCTTAAGGTAGAAGAGCCTAGCAATCATCCTTTTCTGTCTGCCAGGATCTTGTTGTTAAACTCCATGCAGTCCTACTGATTTCATATTAAACCAAACTCTATACTAAGTTTTTTAGATCCTGCAAGGAATAACAGTTTTATTTAATAGATCAGAGTTCACCTTTTCTATGTGCCGTCTTGTTTTCACTCAACACCTAAATTAGAGACTACAAAGAATTGGAGGATGTACACTCAAGTTAAATTCAGTGGTCAAATACAAAGAACCAGGAAACAGAACCTAAAGTTTAGATAATGTTGGTGTAAAAGTAATTTTGTCCAGTAACATCAGCATTGTCTCCTCCAGTAATGCCAAAAAAAAAATTTGGAAAAGAGGTTTTTACCAAGAGGATATATTTTTTCTCAGACCAGAAAGCATGTTCCTAAGCATGTTCTCAATGATTGGATTTACACTGCTGATTACAACAAGAGATTATTTTGGTTTTGAAAACATCCCATGACAATTCACCAAAACCCCAACAGGGTTTTTTTTAACTGAATGTGTGAGGAGCATGGTATGTAGATTGGCTCAAACCCAAAGATAATGAACTCTGATGTTTTCCTGCTCCATTCAGGACAATGGGTGTGCATTATTCCATACAATTGCAATTTAAAATCAGTTGTATAACATTTTCAATTAGAAAATTCTTTAAATTCTCGAGACCTTGTATTTGTTTCTTCAAGACTATTCATAACATTATTTTAAAAAAATGGTCTATTATTTTAAAGATTAGAGAAAGGTAAAGGGAGATACTGTCATAGAAATTTATTAAAATAAATTCTCAAATAACTTATTAAATTATTATGCAATATAGGAATATATCTTTTAATGCTTCCCTTACAGATTTTTTTACACTTATTTTTGGTGCTGATTTATTATTACTAGGAGGAAAAGAA
The DNA here is from genome assembly GCA_013398995.1 of Alaudala cheleensis. Lineage (NCBI taxonomy): Eukaryota > Metazoa > Chordata > Aves > Passeriformes > Alaudidae > Alaudala > Alaudala cheleensis. Next base: position 121,500 of record VWYE01007567.1, read on the forward strand.
AAAAGGAAATTGCCCCTAAATTCTTAATTTGTCTAAAACAGATTTGTACTTTATATCAGACAAATAACAAACACCCTAAAATGTTCTGTTCTTCAGCTACAAAGGTGTAATTGAATTACTGGAATAGATTCACATGGCTGCACTGAAAGTAATTATTTATGTAATCCTGTGATTTCTACCTCTATGATGGACTCTCATTTCTGACTCTTTGGAGAGAAGAAAAAAAAAGCAACAAGTACTTCAAACCTAATAAAAAAAGTGAACTAAAGTAGGGCCTTGAAACAAAGAATTAAATTATTTTAAAAGAAATATTATGCTGGAAGAGAAACATGAGGAGATGATTAAAATATTAAGTTCTTTTTATCATTCTAATTTTCAGAGGCAAATATGAGAAAAAAATACTTGCAGGGTTTAATTCTGTAAGCTAGTCTTGGGCACTTGTTTGAGTTTTTTTCACCATTTATAAATTAATTTCAAAATAAAATAAAATAATTCATTAATACTTTGTTTTTGTATGTACACTCAAGGCATTGAATCCTTACAAGGACTCTGCTATATTAAGATTTGATCCTTAATTACATAGAGAGAAATGAAGCCATATGTAAAATATTATGGGAACATAAGTTGCCAATATTATAACAAAGAATCCCACCCAAATATAACCTGAAAAAATCTCAAAGCTCAAAGTAGTGGACTACATAATATTCTCCATTTCAAAAGGCCTTAAACATGGAGTTTGAAAAACGTCAAGAGTATTAAATCATTAACTGAAAATGTTTATTACCTGTTTAAAAAGAAGTCAAAAATCCGTTTCAGAGTCAATAAAATACAAATACTATCAAATGCTATTTTTTTTTCATATTTTTTTATCTGTCAACAGTTGTGTCAAAGGTCTAAAACATCATTTTGTCTCTGTAGTTATAGAATGCAAGACTCATCTGAATGCATGTAGATGTCTGTATCTCACCTAAACTCCCTAAACTCCCTTTACAAACAATAGAGATGAATAGGCACCTCTAGGGCATGGCTCATCTCATCTTAAAGCATACTCCCAGAATAGGTCAGACTAATTGTGCCTTAAAAGAAGGCTCAGTTACAAAGACTCCCATCCTACTTCTGTAAAAATACATGAATGTTTACTGATATATATATTTATATCTTCAATCTTCCACGCAACTGCTCTAATTTTAATGAGGAATTAAATTATGCAATGTATCTAAATACACCCTTGTGCCACTAATCTCACAGGGAAGCAGGGATGTATTATTCCTGCAACAAATAGTACTTGTAACAAATCAGTAGGTTTCTAAACTTTTATTCTTTTTTTGATGTACTCTATGTGAGGTATCTGTCAGAAGTGATTTAATATTATTTGAGATGGAGATAGAGCCATTGAAAAAGAACCCATTCTCAAAGGCAAAACAAAACAAAAAAACCCCATAAAACTCCCCAAAACAAACAAATAAAATCACTTCATTTTCTCCTTTCAAGTTTTTGTTTGCAGTCCTAAAATACTTGTAGCCAATTAATAGTATATGCTCTATCTAGCTATTGCACTGATTTTGAGCTACCCCAATTCAGCTTTATCAATTGAAAATTTAACTGCAATTGGTATTTACCTAGTCAGTGTTTTACATAAGGAAGTGTGTATCATTTAAGAAAACAGATATGCTTTTCTCTTGCCCACTGTGGTGTTGGTATTTGATCTCACTTAGCAGTACACATACTATACAGAATATATTAAACAATGCCATTTCTAGTTTTCTTTTATAGTAGGATTTTCACAAGTGTTAAATAAAGTAAGGTTGTTTTCCTGAACTTGGTTAATAATTTTTCTTTCACTTTGTTTGGGTTTAGAATCCAAATTTAGAATCTTTATCTATAGTTTATCCATCAAAGGACTTAAAAACTTTTTAGATAATGAGGCCTTTGTTCTTTACTGGTAAAAATATTCAGGGCTCCTTACTCTAGGTGCTTAAGTACTGAATTTTTCATCTGAATGTACAGACCAGAGAAGAGACCTGATCTGTATTTGTTTTAGTAAACTAATGCACGCTTTGAGATTTTACCTGGTGCAGAGATTTCCGATACAATATGCAAACAACGATAGCATTTGATTCAAACTTTTGCCTCTAACAGACTGTCTCAGTTCAATGAGGAATCATCCACCAGTTTAGATCTCTCAGTTTCAGTCTGACATTTGAAATAATTGACAACATATAGATGCAATCAAAGCAGGTGTGGATACCTGCAGAGCACCATACTAATCATTCCACACTTGTTAGCACTGCTCTTAGGACACAAGGGACAACAGAAACCACTAGTAACAGCAGTTTTACTATAGTAGCATGACTAATAATAATAATAAATCAAAGTTATCATTCCTGGGGAAATTCTGATGCAGGAAGATATTATCTTCAAGGTCTCATATAGGTTTCAAAGACATTACAGAAATAACAGTGAAAGGTAAATGGATACATGCAAAACTACGGATAGAAAGCAATGGGAACTTCAATTAATTCCCTATCTTCTAAAATGCTTCAGTAATATTTTTTTGTCTTCAAACATGGATAAAATATAAGAAAAATTGTGTCTACATTTAAATTCCTTAAGTTTTTAAATTTATCTTCGTGCTATGATTAATTAAATGTAATGGAAGTATTTTAGTGTTTTAATTGTTAGAAATTAGCAATTATTATTTTACCTAATAATTTAATATAGGTTTATTAAAATATCTTGTTAACTATTCAAGATTACACAATTTTCCTTTTACTACAGAAAAATATAATAATGTCTTTATTTTAAAAAAATATAGAGATACTTTAATTTAGCATGCTGTAAAATACACTGTGACAAATTTGTCTGAGTCAATACCTGCCTTCTTTATTTTCCACTGAATAATTACTTGCTTATCACATGGATTGTTTATCTACTTTATTTACTTCAAATTCACAGAATTACTGTTTGTATCATGTTATTTGCCATTATGTCCAAACACAGATTTAAATCATAATAGTAATACTTGTAGGCAGTGAAAAAGAAATTACAAAACTTTAAAGCACTGTATGTTGTTCCATGCTTTCTCTGTTTCTTCTTAGACACTCACTGTTTGGAATAATTAATAGTCTTCAGGCTGTGAACTGCAATTCATTTAAATAATCATGCATGCTTCTTATTGTGCCTAAACATATCTAAGTACATAGAAGAACTAATTTCTGCATACCATTAAACCTACAAAAAAAAAAAAGACAAAAATTTTGCATACAGGGGTTTGGTGGGTTTGTTTTTTTTTTTTTTTGTTGTATCCCCCTAATACTGGAAATAGACATCTAACATAAATTGGATAAATTTACTTAAAATTTCCTGAACCTCTCTGTTTGCTATGGAAGAACCCCTCCAGAAAAAAAAAAAAATCTATTGCATATCTTCAAGAAGAACCTTTAATTTCTTTGTCATCCTTCATTCTTATTAATTATTTTGGCTAAATAATGCTTTCAGCTCAAACAATCCCATCTTGAAGCTCTTTTTCTAACTGACATTATTGGTACTTCAACCCAGAAGTTTCAGGTTCAAGAGTTTTGTGTTTTTCCAAGAAAAAACCCCTGGAAAATGCTATGGTTTCCTTAGCACCATGTCTTTGTTTGTATGTGTGTTCACATACATGAAAGTTTGTATTTTCATTTTCATGTAAAGGCTATTATGAATTTTGACTCAAAAATGTAAGAACAAAGAAATGTACCAGCACTTTTGGCAAAAACTGATGTAGTTTAAAATTAACTACTTTTTGGTTTTGCTCCAGTCTTATCCTCCAGTTTCATTCTTCCTCTGAACATAAAGGAGTTGCCACAAATTTATGCTTTACTGTTAGTTACCACTCAATAAAAAACACAATGTTTTAAGTTTGCTTTATTTCTGCTTAAAAGAAAAACAATGTAAAAGTCTTAATATAGCTATGTGGGCTGGGTTAATTTTCTTCCCAGTGTCTGGTAAGGGGCTGTCTTCTGAGTTTGTGCTGAACACAGGGTGGATNTTGTCTTCTGAACACAGGGTGGATAACATAGGGTTTTTTTTACACAGAACCAGGTGCTTTTCTGCTTTTCCTATTGCCCTGCTGGCAAGGAAGTTGGGGGTTTCTTAGGTGATTAACTTCTTCATACTTCATTCTCCTTAGTTCATTAACTTCTGTCATAAGTCTCATTCATTGTGACAGTTTGAAAAGCAAGACTAAAATTGTGCATTAATTTTAGATAGTGTACTATTGGATGATGTCACCTCATACTTAGTAAATCCTCCATAGATATTCTTTGAAGTAAATTATTTCAAAGATAGTTTTCATTTCTTTCCTCCTATTTTGTAAAGATATAGAACCTTAATAGACTCTCTACAGAACTGAGGTGCCTTTATATTTTGGCAGTGTATAATAAAGTGGAAGCATTTTGTTCTCATCAGTTAAAACAACCTTTGCCATTTTATTTATCACTTGGCTTTTAAAACACTGACAGGATACTAGACAACATTTATAGAGCGTGGCTGGAAGCAATATATTTGTTCTCTTAACTGAAATCCATTCACCTTGAAAGTATGAGCTCATGAAGGATAAATGACCCAAAAGATAAGATCATTCCTATTAGGAAATAAAGTAACGGGACTCACAAAGATTTAAATTAAAGTGAAAGCATGTTTATCATCTTAACTCATTCAAGCAAATGCAAAAAGCTAATTATTTGTCTCCTCTGTATGTGTGTATGTGATTACACTTATTTATGGCTATTTATTTGGCAATAATTAATTATTATTCATTCCTTATTGTACAAATATAAGAATCTACTTTTTTCTATTCAGGTAATGTTTTTTGAAATTGAATTTTTTTCCTTGTTGCTTGCTGTCTCACTACATCAAAGAACAACTTTTCTTCTCTGATGGAGTTTCCACTTTCCAGGAGAGGTGTGGTAAATAGTTTCTCCTCCCTATTAGCTAGGTATTTCTAGTGAATTTATCTTCATATATCCCTTGAATCTTGGTTTTGTCTCTTTTACTTCTCTCCATAAACTCACACTTTATTAATCTTCTGTCTTCACTGTTTTCTATGCATTTTTTTATTTCAATTATTCACTTTTCTTGGGGCTTATAATTTCTTCTTGTCCTTACTCTTTTTTTTTTTTTTGTGCAAATGATCCAATCCTTAACCACTCCCTTAAAAATCTTTCCTTCCTTCCATATATCCACAACAAATGGCTTTATGGAAGCATAGCTTCTAAAATTTTTGACAATACAATGAAACAGGCAAAAAGCGTTGAGGCAAAAAGTACACTGATATATAGTATACTGACATTATACTGACATTGTACAAGATGATGGCTCAGCAAAAAAATTCATTCAAAACCATCCCTTATTACCCTAGCTACTATCCTGAATTCACTCATCAAGATCCACATTTGATAAGCTCTTTTCTGTCATCATTTCATGAATGAACCAGAAGACTATTACTTCTATAATAATTTTTTTTAATGTGTAAACTGATTACTTGAGAGGGGTAGATGCCATCATGGAGTTTGTCACCCTTCTTCCTTGATCAATCAAAGCATTCTTAATCAGCTACTAAAATTAATGTTCTTTTCAATTAACATATTCATGTGAACTGTGCAAGCAGAGTGCAAGTCCCTGATAAACACAACATAATGAAGAAGTCTGTTCAAAGCTCAGAGTTACAGGGAGAATTATTTGCTTTGCAAATCACTGACCCAACAACTGTCAACATCAACCAGACTGTTTAGCTATAATTGTGTAACTGAGAAATAATAAGAACCTGATTCTGGTCTGGCAGCACCTTGTATATATTCTGGAGTGGCAGCACCTTTTATAGATTCTGGTGCCTAAGAAGAGGTATGACAGGACTGCAAAGTTGATATCTAAAATTCTAGATGCAATTTCTGAAGCTGGAAGGACCAAGCAGCCATAATATTTTATGCTCTCTGTTCTGTTCCATAACCAAAAATTAACAAAAGAATCATTTTCTTTCAGGTTTATGTCTGATCTCATTAAGTCCTTATGTGATCTCTTTAGGGCATGCAGCCTCTTTACAAGGCAACAAAATATGCTGAAACTTGCCTATGATTTTCTATCAGATGCTCTTTTAATTTTTGTTTGTTCTTCACATTTTTTCTGTCTTAAACATGCTTCATCCTCACAGCAGATTCCACTCTTGAACATCCACAGTGTGTGAATGGGATGTGAATGGAACAGCATATGGATGTAGCTTCATGAGCGAAGAGTCATCCTGCATCAGTTATCCGTCAGAAATTTTCACAGTGCATTCACAAGGAATGAAAAGATTAGCATGGACCAGTGTGTAGTTATGGGACAGGAAATTTCACCACTGCAAATAAAAGACAAATTGAACTGCATGTGTTTCAGTATAAAGTGTGTTTTGCTATGCAGATGTGGATACTTTCTACAGAATGACCAAGCCTGGACACATTGAACAATGAAGGTGTACCCATCTTACTATTTTCAGTCTTAATTTCTAAATATAATTTCTCCTGTTAAAAGACATTTCTCTCATTGTATAAATGGCATGTGAATTTCATAAATTTGATTCTTCCCTGCCTGTAATCTTTATCTAGACCTTCATTTTCTCTTATCTTTCTGTGATTTAACTGTTTTATTACTATGTCTCTTACTCATTTAAAAATATTTTCTCCACTGGAGTCCCTAATTTCTTGGCTTTAAAAGTCTTCCAATACAGAATTTAGGACTTTTGTGTTCCTCCAGGTGGAAATACGATATCATAGCATCAGTCTGACCTTATAACCCCATTTTTTTTGCTTTTCCACTCACCTTAAAATCTGTTCAGAGAGTTTAAAAAGATGTCCAAACTGTCCCTGAGATTTTTGCAAGCCAAATGTTCATGCATCCAACTCATTTTCTCTCTGTCTACAGTACATATATATATAAATTAAATAAATTGGATAGAAAAAAAAGGAGAAGAAATAGCACTGGAGGTTTTTTCTTCATATATGCGCACATATATATATATATAGGCATAGAAAAGAAGTACCTAGGTTAAAATTATGAATATCAAGGCCATTTAAAAATATTTTTTTAAACAGTAAGTCATGTTTTAACCCCTACCAGCAGCCAAGCAACAAGCAACCTCTCACTGTCTCCCTCACCAGTAGTGTTGGAGACAGAACTGGAAAGGTGAAAACTAGAAAACTTGTTTAATAGGAACAGCAAAATCTGCACACACAGGCAAGGCAAGAAAAGGAATTAATTCTCTGCTTCCCATGGACAGGAATATGACAACTGGGAAGACAAATATTCCCCAAATGTTACTCTATCACTCCAAACATTCTTCACTTCTTCCTCCTTCCTCCCAAGTGTTATATACTGACCATGATGTTGTATGGTCTGGAACATCCCTTTGATAATTTTGGGTTCCTGTTGTGTCTTCTTCCCAATTCCCATGCACACCCAGACTCCCTTCTGAAGTGTCAGTATGAGAAGCAGAAAAGGCATTGGCTCTCTGTAAGCCCTGCTCAGCAATAACAAAAACATCTCTGTATTATCTCACTGTTTTTAGCACAAATACCAAAACACAGCTCCATACCCTGTGATTAAAATTAACTTTGCCCCAGCCAAACCCAGCACACAGTTCAATAAGGACTTTAAATAGCTGTATTGCTTATTTCATATAAGTGGACTTCAACCCTCTATTATGAGTGTTACAGCACAATGAGATGGGTGTGGAAAGGGTGAATTAATGAGATATCAGATGAAATGGTGAGGGAACAATCTCACAGCAAGTAAAGAAATATTTTTACCCATTAGACAATTAAAAGAGTAACACTTCCAGCCAAAGAATACTTTTGATGTTAAGGGTTTTACAAGGGCTCTGAGGATCTATGAGACTGAAGACAGATAGAAGCCATCTACGAAGACTCTTATTAGTAACTAAAGTCATAAAAATCCACCTCAGCAAATTTATGAACTGTGAATGTTGGGAGGGCAGCAGGCTGAGTTCTTTAAATAAAGATTATCTCTGACACAGTCTAGATATTTGATTTGTCTGATCATATTCAGAATGTAGATACTAGAAAAGGTGATTAAACCTGACACCACATGGATGGTTACAGTTATAAAAACCAGCAAGACTTCTTATCTCTTCTATAAAGCAGATATATAGGGAGTTTAACCCAAGTGCATGGATTCAGTGAAAAATGACAGGAAAGCATTTAAAAACTCATAAAAAGAACTGTGGAGGGATGGACTGCAACAATGTTTCCCGGGTGAGACATCATTTCACATCAATAGGATTTATATCAGGCTCATGAAAAGTTTCTGGTAGAATACTTCTAGTGGAGGTAACTAACCCTAACTACTCAGTTTCTTTCAGTCCTAGGGTGACTGTATGATGCTTCTCTCCCCAAANGGTTTGTAAGCACTTTCTTTTTGTTTAATAAATAGTTTTTTCCACTCATGTCCAAGGAGGTTTTTTTTCCCGAACCAGTAGGGGGGAGGGGCAGTTCCAACTTGCTTCCCAGAGAGAGACTCCCATTTGGGAGGTTTCCTCCCAGATTTGCCCTAAACCGGGACACTTACTAATTTTTTTTTCTTTCCTTGAAGGGAATAAATATGTATTATTTCCCACACTTACTTTAGAAGTTCTCCAAAAGAGCAGTATTTAATTGTTGCTATTTCTTGGGATACCTGGCTATCCTCTTGTCAAATATCTCATTTGTCAGTTTTTGAAATGACACACATCTAACCACTGTCATAAGAGAACCTCATTCTTGCAGGACCTGTTTTTTCTGCTTTGAGAAGGCAGTAGGTCAAGAATTAGACTTACACTTTAATTCAGGCAGTAAACTTCAGGGAGAACCAGAGAGTTAGCAGAATACTCTTTTCATGAACATCAGACATCCAGATATTCAGTTTTTTCAACTAAACACTGAGTGTTGCATGTTAACCCCAGCTGAAATACAATTTATTAAGAGATGGATAAGCACAGTAGAAAATAAAACTAAAGATGTAAACCTTGAAACAACCATTATGTTGCAGTGAAATATCTTGACAGGTGCTATTAATCATTTATAGAGGATACCATAATAATTTTCATTCAATATTAAAGTCAGTATAAAATCCTTTATCAGGGGTTAAAGAACAAGACAAATATTATTCTACCTACACAGTACAAAAAAGCTCTAGGGAACTTCCATATTTCCTTAATAAAATTTAAAAATACTTTTTAAATTTGGAGTTGAGTGGATCTTGGCATCTTATGGGAAAAGAGAATTCACAAGATATGAATACTGTGGAAAAAGTCATGCACAGTCCAGAACAGAAGCTTGGAAGTGATAATATTTATTATTTCAAATAACACAAATCCCATTTTTGATCTAATGTAATATGTTCTTTACATAGTCAAAAAACTGAAAAAAATGTGTTTTGAGTTTTCTAAAAAATACCTCAGGATTTTCAGATAAAACACAATATAGTTCTTATTCACCATATGACAAAGTAACACTACTCTCACTACATCTACCATGAATTATAGAAAGCTACAAAAATAAGGACTTAGGGAAGTATTGATCAAAGCACTTCTGGATGTCCTGGACAATTCATAGAGGCATTTATTGTTATTTTCATTTTCACATAGCTACAAACACAATAACATGAAGGCACAGTACTGTTCAGAAGCACAGTTTCTAAATTAAATAACTGTCACAGCTCATGCATGTGCATCCTCTATCTCCTTTCACATGATGAAGAGAACACCAGAGCTATAAAATATTTTCAGAACATAATTCACAAATTGGTGGTGTTGCAGCATCATCTGCTATATATGTGTCTTTCCTGGCTTCAAAGCATGCATATTTTTGTTGTCATATTTCAAAAGATGATATACACTACTTGTGGACCAAAGGTGTTTTGGACACAAGTAGAACACGTTCAAAAGCACACTAAATTGGAATTTTATGGAGAAAGCAGGATGTTAAACTGCAAGTCAGTGTAACAAAGACCCTTTGATCTAATTATGCTGAAAAACATGAGGAATATTAGCCAGATATAAATTTCTACCATTGAATTGACTTTCAAGTACTTGAGTGATAAAAAAATAAATCTCCATCTTCCAAATATATGTCCAAATTATTTCTTTTCCTGGAAAGCATGTTTTCCAACATCATCAGTGGAATATTTCTTGTGAATTAAACTTTGAATTTGGACATTAAAAATCAAACCATATAGAAATCATAATGCAAGTGAACAAAATAAGCTTATAAGCAGTGGGGATTTTTTTTTTTTATAAGTTTTGTTAAGTACTTGTTGACCCAAGGTATTGTATTACTCCATTTTCATATAATACAATGAGGAATGTAAAAGAAAAGGATGGGGGAAAGTGAATTTATTTTTTTCCATGGAGGTTAAATCTCTGTGTGAAGATTAAAAACACAGGAAATGAGCATGGTAGTTAAAAATAGCATAAGATAGGAGGAAAATAAGGATATACAATAATTGGGTGATTAATAGTGTTTTATGCATATAAATAGATATAATGCAATTTAAAACTAGAAAAATAGTTGGAGACATGTTTGAAAGCTATATTTTTATGATTTTCCTTACAGAAAACCTTGTTGTTTTTTTTTTTTTTAATTTATTGACATGTAGTAGGACATCCTAGAGAAAGGAAAAGTGAATAGACATATTTCCCTATTTTCATATCAGTGTACTACAGCAAGGAGAATTGATTTGAAATGTAAATAGGCTAAAACTGGATTTTCCCCCCTTTGTGACACAATGTTCCTGGCTCAAAATGAGAGGAAATATTTTGGTTTTATTTGGTGCATTTACTGTGGAGGTAAAGCAATGAAGGACTTAACAGCACTAATAGCAGTGAATCTATTGTGGGGCTTTTCATCTGCAACCTACAGAGGCAAAAAAATAGAAGTCTAACATCCTGAGAGTAATGGAGAATGTTGTTTACTCTCTTCCCTAGTCAAAGGTTCAGGGTGCCAGATTCAGAACAAATAAAAGGAAATATTTTCAGCTATTGAACTGTTTGCCAGAGGACATTTTGAGTACTCTAAGTTTATGTGTGTTCAAAAGAAGATTTGGACAGATTTTTGAAGAAAAATCCTCTGAGGTCTATAAAGAAGAAAGAAATCACATATGAGTCAGGAGGACCTTGAGCCACAATCATTGTACACTGGGAGAATGCAAGCATTTGGGAAAACACCACTACACATGTCCTGTTCTTATACTCTTCCCTACTTTTTGAGATTGTTCCAGCCAGAAACTGCACATGGAACCATAAGAATTAAATGATAGGTACTGAATTTCTATGTTATTTTTTCTGTTATATTTTCAAAGATGACATTTGCAAGTAAGAAGCTAATATGTGTGTGTAGTCTTGAAAAAGAATTAAGTGAAGAGCCCTACAAAGAAACAACAATGAAAACAGCAGTACAATCGTAAATAATGCATTATTGCAACATTAATGCAAGTCACATCATCTCTGAAGGCTCTCTCTGAATCATCTTGCTGCAAATGTGCTTTGATTTCAGGACTCCCAATAATTCCAAGAATTTCTCTTCATTTCAACCTTCCAAAGAGGAAAGTTGGTTTTTTTTTTCTGTTTTGAAGTGAGTTGAAGGTTATAAAACTGTTTAAATGTATAGTCATATATTTATGCATTTAAAATATAAATGTTGAAATTAAAATATTAACACAAATATAGTTTACAGCTTCAACTGAACTTCTCTATTTCTTTTTTTTTTTTCTTTTAGAATTCTAAAGCAAAATGAAAAGATACACTGCCATAATCAATTTCATGATATTGCTGTTACTCATGGTCAATTTAGTTTATGATAGTGTGATGAGGAAGACATAATTTTATATATTTAGTTGCTGAGCTTGGAAATGTTATGATGGCAATTGGAATCTTATAACAAAACTAATTTTTGTTTGGTTAATATTGTTGTCATATCTTTGTTTTCCAGCTCAACTGGGAAAAGAATAGTTCTCCACAGGCTAGTAAATGTCATGTGCCAGAGTTTTAGTAACAAATGTGTCTGAGTTCAGAATAGAAATGACTCATTACTAAGAAATAGTTTAACAAAGGTAAAAATACAGTTGCTGAAGTCTTTTTATGGATCCTTGAACTCATGATCACATATGGATCATTGACAGAGATAATTTTAAACTTGCCCTGGGATCTCCGAGCATACATGATTTTGCTTGGTTGTGACTATGCTGTTACTTCCAATGACAATAGAAATAATTGCTTGTTAGGTCATGATTTTATTGTAAGACTCCCAGTTAGTGCTAAATTCAAACTCTCAGCTCTGTAGCTGTGACAATCCCTCAGAAGCACAAAAATGCTGTGGTGCTGAAGAGTTAGATGTTGAACTTTTAGGGGGCTTAATGGATAAGAACAAATAATTAAGAGTTTAATAGAAATATCTACATTTTTTTCCCCCAACTATACTTTTTTCTCTTTATCAATCTAAGAATAAAACCATATTTTTAAGTTTGTGAGGAATAAAATCATGCAAAGTCAGTAAAAACAATTTTAAAATTACTCTGCATAGATTTCATCCAAAAAGTAGTGCAGCTTCACTTTCTGCAGGTGTTTACTTGTCTAATATTTAGTTCTGCTGAATTCTTTGCTTTAGACAATTGGGACAAATATTTGTTTCCAGATTGAGAGAGCATCAGTGAAACTCCAAACTGGTTTTGCCTTGTATGGATATTATGTTTTTCATAGTAGCTTATTTATGGCACTACATTTTGGATTTGAAGGCATCCATTGTGGTCCTCAAATCAAGTGAATTTCCAATGAAACTTTTTATATCGTAACTCCCAGATTGGTCATAGAACTGCAGTTCCTCCTTGTTGTTGCCTAAATTATGTGTTTAGGTGTATTTGAGGTGGTTAGACTCATGGTTCTTGTCTTTGGACAGGTTTGGAGAGCAATCCTCACCCCTCTGACACATTTGATCATCCTCTCTGTTTTTATGATTATGCAGAAGTCATAGCTTTGGATTCTATATCCCAAATTCATTAGTTTAAATTGCAACTCATTATCAGGTATTCATCTGCATGAAACACTGATCTCTGTCTTATCTCTGACTCTTGAGGAAAGGGATTATAAAAAAGTTTGCAGGAATTTTTATATCTTGAGTTAATTTTCTTTGAATTTGTTTGAAATCACATTTCACAATCTCGAAATTGACTTTGTTTTAGCTTTACACAAGAAAAGATAGATGCAATAAAATCATAATACAATTTTGGGGTCATGGTCCAGACTAATTTGACCCAACAGCTATTTAATGTGCTTAGCATTAGAATCTTGTGTGATGGAAATCAGTAAATATTCATGAATACAGATACAGGTATCATTTACAATAAGCAAGAATATACACCCACAAGTCTCTTCTTTGAGAAAAAAGATAGCCCTGCAGCCCTTTCTCTAATGGCCCTAATTCTTCATACACAATTATTTCATTTCACTGAAGTTCATTGAAACAAGGGTTAACCCGGCATAGTTATTGTAGCTTTTCCTTAATGAATAGAGCCTAATGTGCTATAGTTAGGTCCTTAGTTAATTAAACATTAATATCTTCATTTACTGTATGTGTAATTACGGAACTAGTTTTAGAGTAATTTATCATGTATGGGTTATGAAATAAAAATAAATCTGTTTAATCATAATGTAATCAAACAAGCAATTCATCAATTAATTCAGCATATCACACCTATTCCACAGCTCTCTAATTAATACTTCAAAATTCTCAGTTCAGGGTAAAATACTGCCTTCACTGAAACCTTGGAGTCAAACTTCAAAATCTATCTCTAGGTTTTGACAAACTGATTGTATTTCACAGTTTAGATGAAAAAGCTTTCCAGATATCATTAGGATGCTATTTTTGTCCTAAATAAATTAGCCAGAGGTGCAAAATTAATTTTGTGTTTATTTTTTTAATTTCTCATTAGCACCTTAAACTAAACAATCATCTCCTTCTGTAGCTAATGTTTGCACTGCTTTCTTCCTTATGAAATAAACCATATCCTAAGAAGTCTAAAAAAAATTCAAAAGTTCCAACTAAAAATAATTAGTCATATTCTACAAAATGGTAAGCTCACTTTTTTGATTCTAACTTAATATTGTTATATCTCTCAGAAGGAATGTTTAGTCACATTTCGGAGCCTCCTGACTTACATCCTGCTGGTTGATGTGATACATTTCAAATAAACAAAGATTTTTTTAAAAGCAAATTAAAAACATTTTTAGAAAATGGTCAGAAGAAAAATTTTCTGATGCATAAATTTAGTTCTTCTTGAGAGATAAGTAATTCTAATAAAGCCCCACTATTAATTTTGGTATGCACAATAATATGTGCTATCAAGATTTATAAAGGGCTTCTTATTTTCATCATTAAGTTATGAGAACAAAGTATAATTCCATTTTCATATAGTTGCATTATAACTAAACACTAAATATTATTATAATTATCAATAAATAATTTAATTCCTAAAGCAAAATAATTTTCATTGCTTTCTTTTATTCCATTCAGTCATCCTAGTATGCATCTTGCACATGCATTATTAAAGGTGATGTAACAAAGGCTGAGACAATAAAAAATCTCAAAGTAATAAAGTTAAATTGATATACTGCTTTGCTGATGAGTGTTGGAAAACTATTTTTTCAAAATGCAATTGTCTTAAATCTTTCCATTTCAGTAAGCTGAAAGAATTTGTTTATCTTTTTCTGGATAAAGGAGATGAGTGGTAGATCATTTTGTGTGTATGTGTGTAAATAAAGAAAATGGGCAAATTAACAGACACAGTAATACAAGTTCAAATATATTAGAAATGCCCTCAACTGGCATTTTCTGTTAAAAATTTGGTGAGCTACTGAAGACTCAACAGCTAACTAGCTCTCTATTCCTAGAGAACTGTTATTTTCAGGCCTTAATTGGAAGGTCTGACTAAATAAGGAAAACATTAATCTGCATTTCATATAGATAATAAACTGCTGTATATCAAAACTTCCTAGGAGAAAAGAAATTAAGATTATATGAATATACATTTTCCTTCATGAATTGTTCAAAGAAGGCCAAATTAAGACCTTAAGTAAATACAGATGTAAGCAAATTTGCACTGCCTTAACATCAACCTGAAAGTATGCCCCATCTACCCCTTGCAAAGACTGCAGTTAACATAAAACCAGCAATAAATTTACAAGAAGGTATAAGTCTACTTGTCACCAAAAGATGAATAGATGCTATACCCTACTTTACAATATTTGGGTTCCACTGAGCTTTGATGACCTAATGTTTTCCATGTTACAGATCCATCATTAAAAACCAATGGATCTTATCTCTGCAGCCATCCAGCCTGTTCAACAGAAAGGTCAAACTTGTGCAAGCAATTGTTTGATAGCTTGGGTTTAACCCAGACGGTGACCAAGCACTACAAGTCATCTTTTCTGTGCAAGATAGGTCAGGGATGCAAAAATACATTGAAGAACAGTTTTGGTAACAAGCCTTCCATAAAATCTACTGTTGCAACTCTGACTCTATTCTTTCCTTTTGGTGCAGAGGTTGACTGGATATTTTCTTCCTAGAATGCTTACTGACTCCAAGTAAGCATTGGAATATGCTTAGGTATATTCCAATATAGGAATATTGGTAGGCATTTCTATATGTTCCTTATAAGATTTAAAACAATGGATAAAACACACAAATTCAAGTTGGTTTCTACCATGCCAACAGCAAACCCACAAAATTCAAAGTTTAAGAAACAGTGTGTTCAAAAGTCAAGTGTTAAAATCTTGTTTAAGATTGAGAAATATCCCCATATTTTGCATTTCTACTTTTCTGTCTTTCCACTTTCTAGATCCTCTGCTACCAAATTGCTGACCTTTCTAAAATATGGCAATCATTTAGTTTTTGAATCCATCTGGAACTACTCACTGTTACAGGGGAACTGTAATACTGTAGTTTTATCAGTAGAGCCTGTACTACTAACAGAAACTGCATCATCATTTATATTCATTAGCCCCTTCTTTTTTCCAGAACTACTTGCAAACACTCTGTTAATGGGCAGGGGCTAATGGGCTCTATCATTACAAAAACTTCTAGCCTGTTTTTGGGAGGAGTGCTTTCCCTTACTGTGACAGCTCCTTCCCCACAGCTTTCAAATAGCTGTCATCTTGTTTACCTCAGCACCTGATCAACCACATAAAACCATTTAAATTAAAAGACTGATATGCTCCTTGTGGTTTCATTTCTCCTTTTCCATTACCATGAAGTGTTGCATTTTTTCCTTAATTATGTTGTAAGCACTCTTCAGCAGAGATGAGGTTTTACTTAGCCAAACATGTCAGCTCTAATCTTGCTTAGTACCTTATATGGTGACACAACTACTGTTTTTATAAGGCAGAGTGATGGGGTCTGGGATGCTCCTTGACACTGGCAGATACTCTTTTTGATGTGATAGTTTTCCATTTGGCATTTTTGCAACGTTTTTTCATGATAGCTAGACACATCAAAGATAATAGCATTAGATGATATTTCAACTAAAAGATAAAGAAGCCATCCAGATACCAGTGGAAACTGTAACTGTAACATTCCAAATGAAACATAATGAATTAATTCTTGATACATTTTCAGATTGTTAGAACTATTCTTACATATCCACTATGTTCAAAACTCTCCAAAATTCATATAGTTTTTTATTAATAGAGAATGGTTGTGTTTCTGAAGTACTTCTTCAGCTTCTCATAAATACTAAAGTATCATTTAGATTCCAGTGCTCTAGAAATGTAGCCCTGGCAATTCAGGAGAGTTACAAACCAGTTAAACACAGAAGAGCAAAGGAAACTAAGCGTTTGTGAATAAAAGAGATCAGACCCAGAAAAGTTTGAAATATACCCAAAAATATGATTAAAACCAAACACAATAAGATGTTGATGCCAAAAAACTTGATACATTTTCTTTATTGATAAAAGACCAAAGACAAAGAAAGAGAAAAGAAATAGAAAAAGATTTGTGTTGGAACATTGAGTATAGGCGTTAAAATGCCACTCTGTATTTTTCAACATGTTCTTTTTTTAAAAAAAAAGATGCCCAGAGAACACTTATAAGAAACCATGACTCCTGGCAGAGTACCCAAATCAACACACTGCTACTGCAGGTAGAAGTCCCTCTTCTATAATTAAAGGAAGATATTTGTCCTCAAGGGAAAAAAAAAAAACCTCTGTGCTCTGGATCCCAAAACAAGGTCAATCACAGTTATTCAAACATATGTATTGAATACAGAGACATCTCTTTGCTGTCAGTCTAGTAAAGATACACCATTACCCTGAATGTGAGTTATCAGGAGGTATCTCACCCTTCCATGGATCTGGAAACCATACTTTGCTATAATGTGGCTGAAGCCAAGTACTGAATGTTCAGCCAAATGCTTTGGATCTCATTCAGATTTTAATTGCAGGCAACAAATGACACTTGTAATTAATTATGCTTGTTTCCTTTTTGGATGTGCACCTCAAGCCTATATGATTCAGGAAATATTTATATTCTAATTGGTTCAAAGTCTGCTTAAAATCTTTCCATTTGTTATGTTTTACTTATAATTTTATTGCATGAAGAGGTAATTTTTACCAATGAAATTAGCAGTTAGATGTACACTTCAGGATAAAAAATATATAATAGGTCACTTATAAACTATAATTTCTGTGGCCTGAAAAGGAATATATAAAATAAGAAAAAGCCAAAAGATAATTTTTTATCTCAAATACAAAATTATTTTCTATGAATTATAAAAAATATTCCCACCGCAGAAAACATGTTCTAAAAAGTGCAGCATTTTTCTTCACACTCTAAAAATTAGATGTGCCATTGGATTACATTTTGTTAAGTATAAAAATAGGGATGATGTAAGTGAAATTCATTTGAGCCATGCAAAAATACAGATAAAGGTATTTTTTTTTCAAAATTAATTAATTAAAGTTTGTAATAGATAATGATTTTACAGCATTTTGTGTCAGATGCTTTGGAAGCTGCAAAAGATTCTGAATTTCAAATAACTTCCAACTTAAACCCTACAGAGAAACTGGAGAACCATGAAGCCCAAGCATTAAAACATTAAAACTTTTCTCACTGAAATCAAATGGAAGTTCTGATGCTGATTTTCTTGGATACATCACTTCATACATGATAGGTTAAACCTTCAGATATGCAAGCAAATATTGAGAAAAAGATTGTGACTTTACTCTCTGATGATGAACTTTGTAGGTGAGAAGTTCATATGGGCTGGTTTTCCTGTCTCTTAATGAGAGACAATTAGTTGTCTGAAGTTCACACTTCATTAAAAGACTTAATAACTGAGTCTTGCATTTTGAGTCTTAAATGGGAGAATTGGGCAATTTTGCAATATTCACTAGAAATTTACACTTGTGGGACTTCCCTATGTAAAAGCAGCTGAAGACTAAAAAGCATAACAAAATTTGCAATAATACTGCTTTTAATATTTCTGAAAATAATTCAGAAAATGTACATACAAACAACATTCTGCTGTTCTTTTTGCCCTACAAAATACCTTCCTTCTGTCTGAAAGTTTGGAAAGACAAGTATTGCCTTTCAACATATATTTTACACCCATGTCAGTAGCGGCAGAGGCATGTAGGGGCCTGAGACTTTAAAAAAAAAGTCATAGTTGTGCCTCTTGGGGTTGGGATGATTTAAATGACAATTTCCAGTAAAATTAATTTCTTTCTGCTGAGAAGGACTTGAGAGTGCTGGTGGGTGTGAGGCTGGGCATGACCCAGCACTGTGCATTTGCAACCCAGAGAGCCAAATGTGTCCTGGGCTACATCCAGAGCAATGTGGGCAGCAGGGCCAGGGAGGGGATTCTGAGGCTCCACCTGCAGTGCTGCATCCAGCTCTGTGGTCCTCAGCACAAGAACATAGACCTGTTGGAGCGAGTCCAGAGGAGGCCACCAAGTTGATCACAAGCCTGGAGGCCTGAGGGAAAGGATAAAAAAGTAGGAGTTGAGGTTTTTCAGCCTGGAGAAGAGAAGGCCCAGGAGTGACTTTATTGCAGCCTGTCAACACCTGAAAGGGGCCTATAAGAAGGCTGGAGTGAGACTTTTTACAAGGATATGTATTGATATGATAAGGGGGGATGACTTTACACTGAGAGTAGGTTTAGATTAGATATTAGGAAGAAATTCTTTACGTGAGGTAGGTGAGGCAGTGGAACAATGAAGTTGTGGATGCCCCATTCCTGAAATGTTCTAGTACAGGCTGGACAGGGCCATGAACAATCTGGTCCTAGTGAAAAGTGTTCCTGCTCATAGTGGGTGTATGTAAAACTAGATGACCTTTAAGATCCCTTCCAACCCAAATCATTCTTGGATTCTATGATTCTATGATTCTATTTTCTTGAAGTTTATTGTCAAAAAATAACAACTGTTTTAAAAGAAGAAGGCATAGCTGCACACAAATCCTTGCTCTCCTACATCCCAATGAGTATTTTACACCCTCTCAGTAAGAAACAAATACTTCTCTTTTTTTTTTTTCATTATGGATAAAGAGACATTTGGCATACATGTGTAGCACTGAGATGAAATTCACTTTTTTTTCCTCTGTCCATTAATTCCATAACCTTTAGTGTGTGATCACTATCCAGGCACCCTGGACAGAAAAGGACTGCTTCATTTACTTGGAATGCAGGTGACTGTCTAATTTAGCATTGCATAGCTAACAACAAGTTCTAACCAGCATTAAAATTGCCTGTCTGTTTCTCTGTTGCTGTCTTTTTAAAGCCACAGGTAAAACTATGAATAATATATGGTGAGAAGTAACCCATCTTCGTGGTAATTAGTGTAAGTGCCATGTTTCAAGTGTGCATTTCAGTAACACTGAGTTCTCCTTTGCATTGTGCACTCAGTAATGTCTTGGGGACAATGATTGAACAGCCACAACACTTTGCTGTAATTTACCATTCTTTGAGTTGCAAATTGTTGAAAAGCAAGTTTATCTTATATGCTTCTAAGAACTAACTCTGGAACAGAATTTTCTTGCATTTGAAAGAAAAAAGCCACTTTTTTACCCCCAAATTAATTTTTTTACTTAATACTGAAGCAATTAGTCCAAATTGGTACCCACTGGTATTGGTTATGGTTACATTTATATCTTTTATTAGAATATGCTCTAACAGAGACCTGCTATTTCAGGCATTTATTGTACCTCTTTTAACATTTCTGCATGATTCTCTATTTTGATCCAGACTGGGGCCCAGTGGTGTAGATTGGAGTCCTGAAGAGATAATGAACAATTAGATTGACAAAAGGAGCCCTACAAATTGTCTTGTATGAAAAGGGCAGGAAAGGGCATTGTGTCCCATTGAACTTTTGCCACTTGGTATAAGTCATTAAATACTAATTAGGATGAAGACATTAAGAGTGATACACTGTTATTGCTGTGATTCAGAGAGTTTCTTTGTACTTTAAATTAAGAATTCCAGAGCACATTCCAGTTCTGCTTTGCAGCAGTATATTCCAGTTGATGGCAAGTCTGATTATTTTGAATAATCATATCTCAGCAGAAAATTCTGCAGCAGACTTTTACATGTGTGTACACATATAACACAAAGTTCTAAGATAGAAGTATGGTACAAAGCAAGAACAGTACAGGCTATTTATATAGGGGTAATTCTGGACAAGACAAGAGTATTAATGGTGATACACTGGAAAACAGGAAAAGAAGACCACATATTTAAATAGCTAGTTATTCATAGTAGACTACTTTTTAGAGAGTTTTTTTTTATCAGCATCTGACAGTGTCTTGTAAAACAAAGAGATGCCCATGTCTTCTTCAGCCTTTCAAGAAGCGCAGAGACTTAGTGCTGAAGTTTGGGGTAGGGCTCAGTAGTTCCTTCTCTATAATGATCCTGATGAAGAACCAAATACTTTCATACTGGTTGGGTTACTGGAATACAGTTCCACACTTTTCAGTGTACAGAATAAGATTACTTATTCTGATGTTGTTATGGAATTTCAGTGAGTTTTGTCATTTAACTGAGAGATTTCATTACATTATTTAGACTCAAAGAAAACAGCTGTGATGCACTAGAAATTAATTCACTAGAGAACTGCACATCTTTACAAAATACTTACTGGTTTTGATTTATTTTTTCCTAAAATCAGATAAAATTTGTTGAATTATTTGGTTCATCCAGGAGTTTGATACACAAATTCTGCAACAGTCTCTTTATCTGCCATATGGATAGCTACTCTATCACAGGTTTTCTCCAAAACTCAGACAAGGTCAGCTTTGTAATTTCCTTGTCAAAAGTGGATAGGATGTTTTTTATAAAGACCTGTCACTTCATAGACTTGTTCCAGGTTAGCTAAAATAGCATTAAAAAAAAATAAAATTGCTCTAAGCACACAGTTATGACTATATTTTTCATCTCTAATGCTCTGTATGGAATATCCTTCATTCCCAACTCCTTTACCCTCTTCTCCCCTCTCTGAGCAGTGCAGGGGGATGAAGAAAGAGAGTCTGTGGTCTTTCTGTAGCAGATTTTAAACCACATATGGCCATTTTTGCTGTGATATATGGAGTATTTTGTCAAGTTGTCGCAAAAATGTGAAAAAAAAAAAGAGAATAATTCCATATTCCTTGGGTATATTCAGTGAAAGGTTTTAAGTGGAAGATTTTGGTAATTCCTATTCCTCACCTTTGAACCACAGTTCACCAGATTATTCATTATATACAATGAGATTTTGATGTTTGAAAAGACAACACTGAGTACTGAAGTATTTGTGTTCGTTACACTATGCACATTGTTATAGACAGGAGCACACAAAATAATCTTGAGGGAAAAATAGCAGTTTATGCATGTTATGTGACATCAGAGGCATGTTTGAGACTAGCTGTAGGATACTGCTGCTGATCATCTCATAGGAGAGCCAGGAGCACTTCATGAGAACAGGACTGAGGTTAGACTCACTGCATAATCTTACAGTGATCAGAAACACATTTTCATCAGAGACTCTTTGGCATCACAATATATAGTTTATATGAGATGCATTAACAGGCTGAATTCGCTCTGGCCATCAGCATATTGAAAATAGTAATACAGATACTGGAGATTATTATAAGTTTTGATGGAATTAAGTTTGCACTTAATTCCTAAAATTCCTAAATTTAGGAATTTTACTCCTACTTAGGCAGTTCCTAAAGTTAACTTGAATCTAGAATTAACCTTGGAAATTCTTCAGGAAATAAAGTATGAGTACTGCTGGATTATCCAACTGTCAGTAAATTTATTTAACACTTACCAGAATATGCCATTAATAGGCTTGAACTCTCTCTACCATACCAACCTCCCTAAAACTGCAATTATCAACTTGATATTAAAATCCCTAGACAATATTGTTTAACTAATCTAATTGTTGCTCATTAATTATATCTGCTGTTAAAATTACCTGTTGCTATTATTATCAATGAAAATTAGATTTTAATTTTTTGGCCCACTTATACAATGTCACCTGTCTAAGAGTAGAGGAAAACTGTGTTATATCTATAAAACCTGTAAGTCTGCTAATAAAAATGAATTATAAAAATAAATAAAACATATTTAAAAAAACCCAAAAAACCAAACAGCAAAACAATAAAAAATGAAATGCCTGGACATCTCACCCCAAAGCTTGTCTCTAATACATTGCTTATACCCAGTAAGTTCCTATTTCTGTCCTCCATCAATTGTGGTTTTGATTGCCCAGAGAATAACCTTCCATTTGCTCACTTCATCAGACTCGGATTCAGAAAACCTGCTATTCTTTAAAACTGGGGGGAAAAAAATCAATATAATTACATGAAAAATGTATATTTATGCTCAGAATATTTGCTGCACAGATCCTTTTTTCTTGGAAGCTGACTGTGATATACTGGAGAGATGTTATAGTATATTATTTACCTTAAGAAGGACAAAAAAATGAAATCTTTGCCTTTGAATTCACTATTGCCTTTCAATCTCTATTATAAGCTCTGATATTGACCACAAAATTCTAGCACATATTGCTTCCAAATATATGTGTATATATCACTATTCTGGAAAATTCTTGGCTTGAGATATAAGGGAAGATTCTAATTAAGATGGTCTTCTCTTCATGAAAATATCTTAGACAATTTCCTAATTCAAAAATGTCTTCATAAGCTTCTGCCTGCCGACAAGTGCAAAAGCTGATATTTGCTTCCTGGTAGCAGGCAGGGGAATCGTGGCTTTTTGCAGAGCAGAGAAGAATCATTAAAATTGCAACAGAAAAGCCACACAAAAAAATCTCTAATGGGACATATGTTTATAGATCCAGTGTTCATTCAAATTTTGCATCTCCATTGCAGGATCCTTAAGAGACTATTTCTACAATGAAGAGCTCTTCCTAGAGCCTAATTCTTATCAACTGTGATGACTATTTATGATTTGTTTCTGGATATTCCCTCATGAAAGGCACAGCTGGGAGTAAAGCTATTGTAAGCCTGTAGCTCAAGAAATGTTATTACCATCATTGAAATTGTCAATACAAGGGAATTGGGGAGAAAAAGTCTCAGCAACTGAGACACTAGCAAAAAACTGGGTCTTCAAATAAGTATGTTATTTGTTGCATTCAACATGTAATCTCTCTTTAACAACTGTGAATCAACTATTAAGAACATATACTAATTAATCAGTGAGTGCATTAAAGACTGGTGATTCTGATAGCTGCAGTCTTTGTTGATTCTTATTTTCCAAGGCCAGGAGAGCCATACTCTGGAGAGCCATGCTGAAAGAAGCTAAAAGCAACGAGATTATCTTCTCTGGGACCCAAACTCCAGTGTGCATCACCAGTATCTATAAACAATTTTCTGTAGGTAAAGATCTGCCTAGCATCAAGAGTGACTTGTTGCTTTCATAAGTTAAAAATCAGATGGCTCTAATTTCTAGGATCTGGGTACTATCGGCTCATTCAAGTGTGTGTTTTTAGAGCTACAAGATAAATACTGCTATCTCCCTCTTATGTGACTATAGCAAGTCATATTTCGATATATGCCTAGGTTAAAGGCAGACAGAATAATATCTCAATTAGGCCTGAGCTAATCAGGCTGAAAGACTGATAACAGAAGAGAGTTAAGAGACTTCGCTGAGTTCTGCTGAGACCAGGGCTGGACCATTTGTTTTGCCATTTGTTGAATTTGTTTTGCCCAAATTAGTTTTAAGGCTTGTATGAAGCTTTAATTTTTATTTTTTTTTTAATATAAAAACAGCTGTTTAGTAGCCACTAATGCATATCAGTTGTTTTATTTTCAGATTTGGACTGGAATTATAGTATGTTGTACACTGCAAGACCAAAGCTCCCTTCAAAAGAAGAAGCTGTCTGTAGGCCAGTTAGGCTTTAAAAATCATTTACTTTAATCACAAAAGGAACACAAGTTCTTCTGGCTCCATAATAAAGGGGAAGAGACATTAAATAACTTTCAAAGCAAACAGTCTTGTTTAGTTTCATTAGATGACCTTAATTTCTCCAAGAATGCAATTTTTTTTCTGAGACTAGCAAACAATATTTCTCTATATTAACAAGAAACATATGCAAATGAATTTTGACATTGATAGCTTCATGACAATTAATACTTCATAGCTGTCATGAGAAATGATGCAATATAATAAAACAAGTTTTTATTTATAGTAATTTAATTTAAATTCCTGTGAATAGAACTAAGCGAACAACTACACAAAACAAGTATTTAGCTCAACTCTATATAAAATAATGCCCCGAATTTTTCTTTATTGAGAAAATGTATGTAATAAAAGGGCTTATGAAGGTACTATTTACTTAAAAATATTGATTTAAATAAATTTATTGCATAACAGTATTACTATAACAGGAATGGCTTTGGAAGATTGCATTCACAAAGAAGATTAAAAATAAAAATTAACTGTCACCTGTATTTTGGATATATGATTTATGTCACAGATACAGTTTGGAAATAAGCATTGCATACCTTCATATGAATAGCATCACATAAAATTGCAGGAGCTAATGAGGCAATAGATGAACTGTAAGACTTGTCTAAACTCATTCTGAAAGTATATGTAAAGGTATGGACATAATCAGGTAGAGGCTAGGCAGGTACTGAATTTCACTTCTCCTATCCTGTAAATATCAAGACAGATTTTTTATCCTAAGCAAGACAACCATGAATACCTAGCTATAATTATTTACTGCAGGTTTTCTCTCA
>VWYE01007568.1:0-12530 GCA_013398995.1 Alaudala cheleensis
TGACTGCAAAGGGAATTGGGAAGTTAGCTCAGCTGCAGCCTTCTCACTGAGATAATTTGAATCCCCTGATCCACCAGAGAAAAGAAATGGGACATCATCAGCGGGGCCATTTATCTTGACCTAAAACAGGCAACACCAATTTTCCTCTGAAGCTGCAGACCTGCCTCTCTTCATAAAACATAAAGTGAGCTTTGATGCCTTAGTTTTAGCCAACTAAAGTGAGAGAATATAAACCCCTACCACAATATGTAAAGCAAGAAGTTTGTGACCCCAAAATGGACTTTTTTTTTTTTTCATTTACAGCAGTGCAAATAATGAAAGCAATATAAACTCACTAACACAAGCTATTAAACCTCTCAGGCCAAATACATCCTCCCAGCTTCTGTTGATATGAATGTGTTTCTACACCAGACCAGAAGATAAAATTTTGGACTGTATTTGCCAAGCAGCATCCAGCCAAACCAGAGACCAACCAGCTCAAATCCCATCTTGTAATTCCTATTTGTGAGTTTGCTGTTCTGAACACACAATTACGAATTTCTTTAAACTAACTACATCAGAGATAGCAACAAATATAATATTAAAGAAACCTAACCCAAAGCTCGTTCCAAGGTTACTCAAAGACACCCATTTCTTATCAAACAAATCACTCAAAACCAAGATTATCACCAGATATAGCAACATTAACATCCGCATTTACCTCAACTCATATCACAACCCAAATGTGAGAACACCCAAAAAAACGCAGCTCCAGAGCCAAGTCCCTCCCACTGCCAGTGCACAACTGACCACAAAAGTCATCAAAATTACATCCCTGACTCCTGTCTGGGGCTGGTCTTTAATTTAACCCTTTTGTTTGCAGAAATTGGGACAAACACATAGGTCTGAGCAAACAGTGAGAAGATGAAACCCCACCTTTCCATCCTCTCTGCTCAGTGGGTTGCATGAGCAAATAGGAAAAGCTGCTATTTTTTAGGGTGTCAGATGCCTACATGTGACAATGTGGCCCCTTTAACCCTCCCTGCAGCCAGCTCAGGTGTCCCAAGGTGGGAGATTCCCCCTGACACTGCAAAGATGTGACTTGGAACATGCAAAGCAAAAAAACCTCTCAGAAACTCCCCTGGGAAAAGTCTTGCTTGACAATGGAAGGAGTCTAAGAAGGGCAAATTTCCTAAAATACATCAATAATAAAAAAGTTGCCTACTCCAATAAATCACCTTCTCTTGTTCCTCCCTCAGACATTTCTGTTTGTAGGTACATTCACATATTTGTGAAAGGGAAAAGAAAGGAGGAAAGGAAGAAAGGAATAAATAACTACTTTTATTGAGTTTAGTAAATGAGCTACTAAAAAACAAATCAGATTTGTCACAGTCCTAAGATGAAACATCCAAAAATCTTATGAAAGAACTTTTAGTTTTCAAGAGCTAGTTATTGTTTTAAGAAGGCAGTTTTATGCCATTTCCACAAGCCAAATCATTAGTAAAAATATTTTACAAGATCTAAATGCACAAAAGTACTGAGACACTGCATCATCTCAGGCTGTAACTGCTAAGATGAGACACAAAACCTTTTGCTTTTGATTATGAAGAGATACTCTCATGTTTTAAAGATTCCAAACATGGTCAGTAAAAGGAAAGTAACAATAACTATTAAAAAGATAACAGGAAGAAAACCTCTCCTTTGCCTTCCACAATGGAGTAGAATCTTCTCAGACCACTTACCCTGGACAAGGGAGAGCAGATTAATTGTTCCCACCTGCGTATCCATGCACACACATCATGGATTTACTTGGAAACTTATGGGCCAATTGTTGGTGGACTGAGGGATGGGGAGATTCTTATTTATCTCTCTTTAGAAACTGTATCTGCAGAAGAAAAAAGCAAACAAACAAACAAGACTCTCCAAAAAACCCATAAGATTCATTGAGCAACAGCATAAGGATATGATATAAGAGCCCAGCAATTACACAGGTTGTTTTTGATCAGAAAGCAGCCTAGAAGCCTGGACATATTCCCCCTGGAACAGTCAGTAGACAATATGCAGAAATCAGTCTCCAGCCCAGGAACTGAGATGTAGGAACCTTCCCATCCAAATGAGCTCTCAATCATTAAAGAGGGAATTTTCCTTCAGGCGTTCAATTATTTTTTAGACATGTTTATATGGGGAGTAGAGAGCACCTAAACACTCCGCTGAGATAAAGCAGAGATTCAGATTAGATATTGGGAAGAAATTCTTTATTGTGAGGGTGGTGAGGCACTGGAACAGTTTTTCCAAAGGAATTGTGGCTGCTCCATACTTGGAAGCATAAAAGGCCAGTTTGAATGGGGCTTTGAGATGCCTGGTCTAGTGCAAGGTGTCCCTGTCCATGGCATGGGGGTAGGAATTAGAGGATCTTGAAGGTCCCTTCCAACCCAAACCATTCTGGCCTTCTATGATTATGTGATTAATACCTTTCTCAGGGGAATGAAAGCTTGGACTTTGTCTCAACAGGAACTGAGCACACATTTAGAAACAGCAATGAAGTTTGACTTGCCTACTTAGTTAATGACAGGGGACATGCTCACCCACTGCAACTGTAGTCCAGGCAGTGGGATGTGAACAAACTGTCTGTTTCCTAAATCCAAGATAAATCATATTGACCCTTATTCATCTCCCACTGCATCAACACTGGGGATGTTCCCTCTGCTTTGTCAAGCAAGGACAGATTTGGGGTCATGACTGGATGGGACAGTGAGAAGTCAATCATCTCCAGGTTTAGAAACAGAAGAGTGCAAAGCAAAAACTTAGTGTTTCATAATGTTTTAGTGAAGGCAACTACCCAGATCCCATTCTGTGTGTGGCTGGACTTCATAAAATGCATACAGAATTTTTATGTTGCATATAGAAGCCAAACAGATTAATGCAGGCTCAAAAAGTCCTCGTAGGTTTAAGTAGTAGGGGAATAGAAGTACTATATAAATGTAATAAATAAAATACTTAGGCCAGGATCTGTAGAAGACAGTGACAGAAAATAGCCCAATTTCATTAAAAATCCATTGTGGTTCCCATTTTTGTTAGTTTAGAGACTCTGAGCACAAATGGAAATAAAAATGAGCTGCTGGTTTGAAAACAGAGCAGACTGAAGGCAGTTTGTTTAAAGCTTCTGCATGATTGTGAATTAACACTATAGAGGGTTAAATGTAGATGCAGTTTCAGGACAAATGCAGGGGGAGAAGTTTCCAGCCAATGTAAAGCAACAAGCATTCTGGAAAATGAGCTTCCAAAAATTTTCCCTGCTGTTGTGGGCTGAGTTAAACTGATATGCAGTAGGAGAGGACATAGCATTTCCCCTGGAAAATGAGAAGCACATGGGAAATAAAATTGCCAGAGTTTTTGCTTGGAATTGAAAATTGTTGAAGGCTGAATTCTTTAATGTAGGGGGTTTATCAACAGAAGCAGAATCTGTGGTTTCTATCTGAGTAGCAGTGAGGTCTGCAAAAGGTACTTCCTGCTGATGAAATTATATAGCTAGAGATTTCAGTCCAGATTTTGTACTCAGGAAGCCCTTGAAAACTTGTTTGCCCCTGTCAAGCTGTGGGAATTAATAGATTTAAAATTAACTACTGGCATATTTTTTGAGGCAGTCCAAACCTGTCACTGCAAAGATCCTGGTGCAAGTGGGATGGAGGAGTGTCCCTCTGTGTCACAGTGGGCAGGAGAATGGGCAGTGCTATGAGCAGCAGCTGACCAAGGAGTTTTCCCTAGGCTGGAAGGTAATTTCCATTACAGGATGGCACAGCCCTCTCTGAACCACCATATCCTCATCCCCCAAGGGGATAGGTTACAGACAGCTAGCCACGGTTTTCCAACATCTCCCTTAATTTTCAGTGTCTGTGCCAGTGAGGCATCTCAAAAGCATCCAGTTATCAAATTCTGGGGACTAAACCACAAATCATTCCCTTTTTGCAATGGTTTAGCAGAACATCAAGTAAAGAAGGAGCCCCAAATCCTACATTCTGCAGAAAATATCCAAATTTCTACTTTTAGTGTTTTCCTCATGAAGATGATGAGTCTTATACTGGTGTTACTTGAAGGCCAAAACCTTAAAACTGAACTGTGCAACTTATAGATAAGTTGCATATATATATATAAAAGAGGCAGCAATTGTCTCTTTCCTCTTTTTAACCTCTGTACAAGAAAGGGGAAGATTTAAGTACACTGGGAAGGAATGTAAATGGAACTAAATCAGAAGTGATAAAATGAGTTATGACATTGGAGAAATAGTTGTGGGAACAAAAGCAGTGAAAACATTTGACACCATCAGAATGCAACAACAACATGAACATCAGCTGTGATCCTGCAGTCTGGTGTGGACAGCTATTTCCCATCATCTCTATGGAGAGTGGCAAAAATGTTTCACCTCCCCAAATGCATCTAACTGGGGTCTGAGGACAAGCAATTAATATAAGAGGCTGGGAAAGAGAAGATCTGAAAGGGGAAAAAAGATCCGCAGAAAGTGTGACTCTTGTGAATCAAAAAGCAGCTCCCCCTCCTTCATGGGTGGCATAAAACAGCATGAGAAACAATTTTGAAAGCATAATCCTAATGCTGGGTGGAATTTTTCAGTTCCTAAAGCAGCCTGAGTTGTTACAAGGGCAGGTAGGAGTTTCTGCTTCCAGGAAATTGCTTTGCCTTTCTGAATAGCACAAGCTTTTCTCCAGCAAGTAGGCCCATGAAGAAGTAGAGTGCTCCTTTAGGGCATGTTTCTGTCCTGAGGATATCAACGAGAGTGTTGCTATTAACTGTTTTGGGAGCAGGATATGGCCCATAATCTGATTAACAGATGCTTTGAGTCTGTGTAGACTGAGTTTTCAAAGACATACACAGATAAAAGACTTTTACTTTCATGTCACACTTATCTTTCTTTGTTGTAGCGTAAAAGTCTGTAAAATGTTACCTTACTCTTAACTCATAATACAGCTGTTTTACTTATGCTCAAAACATTTCACCCTGCCAGGGCCATCATGGTGGATAATCTAATTATATAGTTAATTCCACACATGCATTGTGGCCTTCAGGGAAATGACAATTTGGGACTCGATGTTTCACTTCAAGCATGGCTAAGTGCTGACAGAGAAGTGGAGCAGCAACATCCCTCCTGAGCAGCAACAATATCAGCTATTCTACTGAGAGTTAGGCAATCTGCTGGGAAGGGAAGGCTGTGGTTTATGTCTTTGGGCTGAAGAGTGAAATCCCTGGTGAGGAGATGGACAGTCCTTATTGGGTTTGCCTGGACAGGTTTTGATAGCCCTGGGCTGCAAGAGTGGCTTCTGTGAGAAAAAGAAACTTTCCTCCATGGCAGGGAGAGACAATTCCAAACAGCTCCAAGACTGGGCTGGCCAAGGCTGGACCAGTCAGAAATGGTCGTAACACCACCGTAATAATACATTTAGAAAGGAATTAAAAAGTTATTACAGAGGTAATTGCGGCCAGAGGTGAGAGTGTGTTTGAGGAACAGCTCTGCAGACACCCAGGGCAGTGGAAAAGCAGGGGCAGGAGCTGCTCCAGGCACTGGAGCTGAGATTCCCCTGCAGCCCCTGGTGTAGCCCACGGTGAGGCAGCTGTGCCCTGCAGCACATGGAGGGCACAGGGATTCAGAGATCCACCTGCAGCCCATGGAGGAGCNGTGGGGGAGCCACACCAGAGCAGGGGAATGCCCAAAGGAGGCTGTGAATCCATGGGAAACCTGTGCTGGAGCAGGGTCCTGCTGGGGACCTGTGAACCCATGGAGAGAGGACTCCACTCTGAAGCAGATTTCCTCAGCTGCTGCCCTTTAAAAGTTGTTTCTCCTTCTGTGAAAGATGCTGAAGCCACGGCATGGGGAGAGGAACAAACTCTGATTTCCCTTGTGTCCAGGTTTAGCCTCCTCTTCCCAGTTGCCAAGCAGGTATGTCAAAGGGTCCAGCTTACCCAGCAGTGCATTAAGTCCTTTCCCAACCTAAAAATGTGAGCCTCATTTCTTTAAAGCTGAGGTTTTTCTCTCTATTGGACAAAATTGATTTTGCTCAGAAATCATGCTTCTTACCTTCATATCTAAGCCCAACAGGACTCAGACCTCAGCTCTCTCCTTGCAGGTGCTGTGAGTTTTTCTTCTCTCTCCTGACACTCATGGTCTTGTTGACAGTCCATCAGGTTTGGATCTCAGTCACAGAGCCTTACACTACACCTAGAAATATGTGGAAATAAAAAAAAAATCAGGCAACCTGGTGTGTGCCAGAAACAAAACTGAACTTTCAACCTAGAGGTTGACAAGTTCCATTTAGCCTGAATTTACTCCTTTATGGCACTGTGAGTTTGGAATAAGGATTTCTTCTCTCCGTTGGAAAGGTGGGTTGAGATTGTTCTAAGGTGAAAGTGAAACATGTCTTTTTTAAGTGGCCAACATGACCTTAAGTGGTTTTGCTGACAGCTGGCACCTACCCTAACCCCTGAAAAAGCCCTCTGCAGATATTTTTTTCCTTTCTGCTTCCCAAATAATCCACATACACTTCAAAGAGCAGCAGGGCTCACTCCCTACAAGAGGAGTACAAGAGGGAAAAGCCTCAAGCTGCACCAGGTTTATAGTTTTGATATTGGGCAAAAATGTTCCACTGAAAGGGAGGTCAGGCATTGGAACAGGCTGCTCAGGACAGTGATGGAGTCACCATCCCTGGAAGTGCTCAAAAAAACCACATACATATTGTGCTTAGAAACCTGGTTTAGTGGTGGGCTTGGCATTGCTGAGTTAATGGTTGGACTTGATGACCTTGGAGGGCTTTTCCAGCCTTAGTGATTCCATGATTCTTAAAAGTAGCATGGAAAGGGCTGTTACTGCTCCAAGGGCTGCTGCAAGCTACAGCTGATGCTCCACCATAGGAACAGCTCCAGACTTTGCCCATGAGTAATTGCAGAGGATGCTGAACCTTCACAAACATGTATGTAATTCATGTGTGTCTCTAGTGTTTGGATTGAAGTCCATTGGTGTTGTTCCTGTACAATTTCCTGTCCATTTTCAAAACCAACATGGAGCATCTTGCTGTTTCCTGATAGATCACCTCATTTATCATTGGATCTGCTACAACAGTGGGCAAAAAAACCCTGCATAATCCTTGGCTGATCANTATCAACCATTTATCATTGGTTCTGCTACAACAGTAGCAAAAAACAGTAGTGGGCAAAAAACCCCTGCATAATCCTTGGCTGATCACAGAGGCTTGAGTTTTTCCAAATTACTCAGTGTTGAGATTAATTTGTTCCCAGTGATGTCAGAAACTTCAGTCGCCTGCAGCAGTGTGGAGACTGGTGTGCATCTCCATGCAGCCATTCAGGCAGGCAGAATGAAAGGAATTTGTATTCCCAAATCCCAAACTGCCATCCCAAAACCTCCTTAGCATGAGGAGTCACTCAGCCTCACCTCACTTGTTTTGGTTTGAGTTGTCCAGGCACTTCAGGCTGCACGTGCACTGAGCCTCTCTTCTCCTGGCAAGGCAGGGTGGAACCACCCTGCCTGGTGTCTAGACAGCTTCACAGTCTCGGAGGAGTTGCTCCTCTTCCTGGGTCTCATGGAGAGGCCAGACAGTCAGGCATCATCAGAGCATTCCTGACATGAATCAACAGGCTCAAAAGCCCTGGAAGAAGCACTGCTGACTACTGCTTTGTGACTGGCAGAGTCACCTTGGCATTCATACCACAACCTTTAGGCTACATCACTTGTCTAAGCACTGGGAAACTTAAGTGTTCATTTCCTAATTTAGCTTGTTGCTACTTCCATCCCCTAGAAAGACCAGAAGATACTTGGCAAAGGAGTACTCTGCACTTCCTTCTGATATTGGGCAACACCTGCAACAGCAAGGTCAAGCTGAAAGAAGTCTTGATCTCAGTGCAGGGCTCATGGCATTCATTCACCTGGGAGAAACATGCTGGCTCCTGTTCCAAACTCTCTTTCCGATATCACCTCTGACACTTAGCACTGATGATCATTTGCTTGAGGACAAAAACATTCCAGTATGCATGAAGCAGCTATCAGGAGTCCCAGTTATTCCTCAGAGTGCTGTAATTATGGTGCCAGAAATATAAGTTCTTCCTGGTTTATTCTTTGTTTCAGTTCCTTTCTCCAACACTTCAATTTTTTCCCTCTCCATCTCTCTGCACAGTCTAATCCACACTTCCTCCACAGGACAGGAGGTTTCTTTCTCACAAAAAGAGATGCACACAAAAACTTGAATGACTTCAGGAAGGGAGGGGACATTTTCCTTGCATAAGGAACATATAACTACCTTGGGCATCTCTAATGTAGACTTCTGCATCTGGGCCAGTTTCCTCAAACTCCATTGACAAACAATGGAGTTAAGTGGTTTATTATTGCAGCTACTTTTGGATGTGAAAAATTATGCCCAAATGCTTCCTTTATTTTCTCAACTGGACAATAGAGGCAGCTGAGGGAGACTGGCTCACGTGTGGAGTTGAACACTGCTGATATTTTAACCTTGCTGCATCTCACCCTTCACATTTTGCAGGACCTTATTTAATAGAACTATTTGCAATGACCCAAGACAATCAATCCATGTACCTCTGAACTGAGGAAAAATTGGACTCAAGAAGAGATCAAACTTTGTACTCTGATGTAATTTCTAGTCTTTAGATGTATTTTCTCTTTTTTTTTTTTTTCTAGGAAGTCTAGTCAAGATACCCCTCTCGCTGTTTCTGCTGGTGAGAGACTAAGGCATGACTGTGATTGATGACTCTCTTCCCCAGAGAAGTGGAATTGCATCTGCTGAACTCCTGCTCAGAGGAGGACAGAGCTCATAACTGGCTGAAAGCCTCCTCAGGAATGCTGACACATGCTACACTAATTCACAAAAATGTGAAAGCAATCTCCTGGACATGACAATTCAGTGACTGGCTGCAGTTAGCAAGTGATTGGGAACATGATCTAAAACTTCAGCCTCTCATTTATCTCAGGTTAAGTGTTGACAAAACACTTTTCAGACTCTGTGAAATGCAGACATGTTGCAGAGGCATTTAGGCAGGAATTTCTTGGCTTCAGCCCTTGGACAACCTTGTAGTTGAATAGTTAAAGGAAGTTGGTCAGAGAAATTATTAGCATTAATTACTTTTGGCTCTGTCTGTGTGTGTGTGTGTTTAGCAAAAAAGATAAATACTGTTTTTAATCTCCAGGATTAACTAAGAAGGGAAAGATATAATTTTGAATGGAAAAATGCTTCAGACCAGTAATTTCTAAGAATAGAACAAGAGTTCATTTGCTATCATATCTTTCACAGAAATCTACCAGGAGTTGTGTTTGGTTTGGGTTTTTTTTGATGGTAAAATCAACAGTTGAAAAAAAAGAGAGAGAAATATAAAGAATTCAGGAAATAAAACCTATTCTGAACCATAAAACTCCTTCCACATGTATATTTGCACATAGAAAACCTGACAAAAGTATTTTGGAGCATTAAATATCTCTTTTCACTATTTCAGGCCCATGGGTTTACTCTCCATAACATCCCTGGGTTTTCTTTCTCCACCTTCTTCCTCCTTACCCTTTCCCATGTTTTGGCAGGATAGCCCAAGGGCTGTTCTAGGCAGTGCCAGGTTGTTACTCCTATTTGCACAGGAGAGGTGCAAATCCTGCAGAGCTTCTTGATATAAAATAAAATGAAAGCTTTGTGCTAATCATTTCCTTCATGAGCAGACCAGAGCTCCACATGGGATATTTATATTTTTCCATTCAAGGATGTAAAATAGTTTTGAATGCTGGACTTTTAAGAGCAGTTGGGCATCTTATCTGATAGTCAGAAGAGCTGTAGTCCAAACCCTTCCCTCAAATCCAACTTGATTTTAGCTATTAGCAATCTACAATTAATTCCCTGGCTTGAATTGGTTGCCTTCTCTAATTAAATAAAATAAATCTCTCTACAGGTAGAAGAACATTTTATATTCAGGTAAATGGTAAATATGCCCTTCAACACTTATTCTGATAGCAATAAAACAAAGGTTTCAAACAGATCTTACTGGTAACTCTTTTACACCACAATTATCTCCACAAAAATGAAGGGAACAAGGTACAATCTAAACTGAATCGTTCACTTCAGAACTTGTTTTGCTTTCCATAGGCTCCTATTCCAAACTGCAGCATTTATTGACATTTAGTCATGCAGAAAGTGGCTAGTTTTGAATGGAGATGTTGACTGTGGATGCAACTTGCTGACATTGGCACATACTGCTTGGGTTATGATCTTGGGGATGGAAGATGCACAAAAGTTGAATGAAAATAAGAGTTCAAATCCTGATCTTTGCAAAACACTGCACTGGCAGACTGTCTGTAGCAAAAATTGCATAAAACCTATCTGTCAGTTATAACTTTGGATGATTCCCACATCAAAGGAGACTTTCCTGAAAAAATGGCAGAAAAATTTCTGGGGTATGAATGTCAAACCAGTGGGGTTTGATTTTTGAAGGATGAGGTTAAAATTTGACCTCATTTTTCAGGTGAGGTTCAGGCCATTATCTCAGCCTGTGGCAAAACAAGGCAGTTCTATTATGCAGCTTTTTGTATGGTTATAGGATAATTCAACTGGAAATTATCTAGTCCAACATGCTGGTTGAAGTAGAGAACAGGACTCACTATGAGCCTCCTTTATATGTATAGTTTCCAAGTTCTGAAAGTAGACAAATCAAACCATTTCAGTCTAATATTTCCTATTTTTTTCTGTCCCAATCTTCAGGTTCATGCCAAATCATGAACTGCACAGGAAAAATATTTGCTTAAGCAAATGACATAAAAGCTTGGTGCCAAAACTTGACACATGCTGAGCAATTCTTCACAAATTCTCCTGATGCTAATTGGTTATGAAGATCCTTTACAAATCCCTAGCCTACTCTTATTTCAGCTCCTATTTCTCTGTGGCTCTTAATCACACAGAACCACAGGTTTGGTAAGTTTTGAAGGGATCAGTGGAGGTCATTTACTTCAAATTCCCTGTTCAAGCAGCAGTGCTGCCCTAGGGATTTTACCCAGAATTGTGTCCTGATGGCTGTTGAATATCTCCAGAGAAGGAGATTCCACAATCTCTCTGGGCAAATGCATCCAGAGGTTTCCTTTCCAGACAGATGCAACAGTTGCTCACACTGTGAGGCTCTGAGACACTCAGAGAAAACCTAATAATTAAAGAATGGGACAGAGAACAGAATCAATATATTTTGTCCATTGATCTTGCCCTAGAGCTAGAAACACTGAGTCCACTAGACCCAGACCACATTGCAAAATAAAAACAATCTCAGTTTTTGGGAGCTGGGGTTGGAGTTTGGAGTTATGACGATCGTTTTCTTTTGTTTTCCAAGTTGTGTTCATTGTCATCTGCAATATCCTTTGATGGCTGAGTGAGCTTGTATCTGAGCAGTTTGTAGCTTGCTTTGCTTTTCAAAAGGAATCTCACATGTACACCATACAAGTTGGTTATTTCCCTTCCCCCCCCTTTTTTTTTAACACAATTGTAATTCAGAGGGGCTGATTTGTTATTTCTGTACAATATTCTGAAAGCATTGAACAGCCTGTGTGTTATCAACTGCTCAATAATCCTGCCCTGTTTTCCTCCCCCTGCTAACAGGTTATCATCTTGCCATGCTCAGTGCTTTAGATTCAGTCACTGCTGGTGTGCAAGGAAAGCCTGCAGCAACCAAGCAGGGCATTCCTTCAATCTGTGTTTAGCAGTTAATTGCAAACCTGTCCCTTGAAGTACTGCCACAATTCCTTGCTTGGCTGCAAAGTCTTTGATATCAACCCACTGCTTTTGGAAAGATTACAACCTGTGCACTCGCTTACCCTGGTCAGGTGTGCACAAGAACATCAAGTATGAAAATAAAATTGCTCTCCCCAGTGTGTGTGAACCCAAGAAACCTCTCAATTGCTGTGTTAGATGTGATTCAAACCAGTGCAACCCTGCAGGGCAGGTGCTTTGGGAGAAAGGAAATATCCAGCCAGGGAGCTGAATTTCTGAGTGTGAGGGGAGGGATGAAGTGGAGAGGGGACACAGAACATGGGGTATTTCTCACATATTTTGCCAGAATTTTGTTCACACCAAATAAAGATCTGTTGTCACCCCAGGAGCTTAACATTGAATTTTATTCTCCTCTCTGGTAATGTAAATCCAGAATGGCACCCCAACAGTGCATTCAACAACATTTAAATCCTGATTTATAACTTCTCTTAGGGATGAGGCATGGCACACATTGAACAGAAAATTCAAGTGACACTTTCCAACTAAGTTGCTCAAACCAATAAACTATCAATAGTGGGTTAAATCCTGAGCACAGAGCATCTAGAACAAAAAGCTGTCCATCACTTAGGCACAGGAATGAGGTGCTGAAGCAAATAAAGCCCTACATGGCTTGGACTCATGCAAATATTTAGGGTTGCAAGGGGCTATTAAAAGTCACCTGTTTCCCCCACCCTGCAAAAAGCAAGAACATCTTCCCTTGGATCAGATTGTTCAGAGCCTCATCCAGCCTGG